>JAQGBX010005515.1:0-13578 GCA_034698745.1 Megaphyllum sjaelandicum
CATAACGCTCGCCAGGCAAATAATTTCCCTAAACCAACATTTGCTTTCGGAGGCTTTGACGAAGATGACGAAATCAAGCAACTGCTATGACGACGAGAGGGATGTCGCGGATCCAATGTTTGTATTGAAATGGCTCTGTGGATCCTTGTGCAACGTGGACAGTTGTTTATGCACCACAATTCCTCGGATCGTTAAGAAAGTACGAGACGAAGTTGTCTTTGGCGGGAGAGGTAGATGCAGCCTGCCATTTCGTCGTTCGGGCATCTGGATGACAATAAAAGTTATTCTTCAGATGCTTTTAGTCAAAGAGTTGGGACCAACCATTGGTCAGCAGATGTACAAGATTATTTTGTTGAAATTTATGTGCAAGCTATGTTCGCTGGAATCTATCACTGCTGATGTTGGAGTCCAGATAATGGCAAAAATCGCCAGACGATTGTACAAGTTGTACAGCTTGAAAGATCTTAAGGATTCAGTATACGATGGGCTACTGGAGGAACTGCACAAATACGCTGAAGCCGCAATTAAACGTCTGCGAGGACGTTTAGATGCTAATTGGAAATCCATTGTGGATAAGGACTTAATGGAATCTAAACTTTTGTTGTCACAGAATTTCGATTTTTACGAGGATTCTAAACACAAGTTAGTCCCCCTCTATGATTATACGAAGTTTATGATTGATTGCGAGGCAAAGGGCCACCAAGATGGTGTTGGGCATGATACTGTGGGTGGCAATATTAGCGCGTGCCTAAACCTCACCCAACTGTCCGCAATACCGTTTTCGAAATTAATTAATTTCAGCTCAAATGATGCGCAGGCTTTGCAGAGATTATATATTTTCGAATATTGTGTGCTTAACAATTTGTGCAGTAGTGATCCAAATGAGTATGCAGTTGTAAGCGAGACATTTATATCTTACTTAAAGGCATCAGAGAGAGCTTATAATGGCGATCCAGTGGGAATTAGTAGAGCTATTTTGGTGTGTCTGAAAGTTCTCAAGTGGGTAGATCACGCTGTTTGCGAGTCTTTTAATTTGATGCGGGATCACGATACTGGCATACCAATCAAAATTATTGAACATCTGATGTTGCCATTTAGTTCGGACTTGAAATTAGCCCACGAACTAGAAACTTACTTTGCAAATCGTAGTCGTGAAAGCACCTTGCCAAGTTTGTTAGCACCTTACAATTTTTCCTGTATGAGTTATTATTATTCAGTGCGGCATGTACAATATGACGACAACATGCGACGCAAGCGACAGGAAATTTTAAATGAAGGGGAGAGAAAGGCTTTTGAAAAATTGGCAGAAGTTAGAAGAGAAAAGGAGGAGTGGGAGCGCCTACGATTAAAAATACTAGGCATGTCTTGTGCATGCGAGCACAAATTATATCGATATAGATATATATTGGTGAAATGTGAACGGTGTAATTTAGAAAGTAGGGCAGATGCAATGACAGTAGACATATTCGAGAAACCGTTGCCTTGCAAAACTGAGCTTCAAAATGCTATCGTATTCGAGCTATTGATTCCAAAGCCGATCCTCTACTATCGGGAGATGTTTTGTGCATTTCTTGTACATCTTGAGGTATTAAATTGCGGTGATTGTTGTAAGTCCATGTGGCGCGACGAATTACATCGCTATGTCTCGCCCCAGTCCGAAAATCTAACCGTGAGACTGTGTAGTAAGTCAGAACCACAAAATAGATATTATCCACGAAAGCTACATCCGAAAGAGGACATAAACATGTTTGTTGTGGAAAACACCGGCAATGTGCTACTGTGTTTTGACAGAAAAGTAATTGAGCCGCTCCAAGATATTCCTAGAAAAGTGCTGCGGCGCTTCGTGTTCAAAGTAGAGCCTGGTTCTCCGTATTCTAAGCTCCAGTGGGTTTTGGATGACCATGATTACGTGTTCTCGGACAACCAAATCCTAGCCAGGCAGAACGAGTGTCCGAGTAATCTTTCCTTGATCGAATTTAAGGAGTTTGGTTCAATCAGAACAGGACATAGAATCCAGCTGAGGAATCTGTATAGAGCCCTGAAACATGAAACACTGTCCATGAATACAGAGTCGGTGCTAAATCTCATTTACGAGGTTTTGTGGCGTGCAGGACCACCTAGTAAGGAGCCCAATTTCCCGTCTTACATCCGGGAGTCTCACATCGATTTGTTAAATAACGCATTTGTAAAGGAATTTCTGTCTGTTTTGGACATCCTGATTGATAAATTTTCAAAGAACTGGGATAATCATCACAATTACGCGGCCATCACTGCGATTCTTTTGCGCATTTTTTCTATCAGTGACGACATCGAAATCTTGAAGGAGTGTTTTGCTCTAGTGTTAAAGTGTAGGCAAATCCTGCTGAATTGGTGCAAAAGCATTGAAAACTGCCTAGACGCGATCCAAAGTGAGTCAGTTGCAGACCAAAACAAGACGAGGATGGAACTTGTTGCTGTTGTTACCTTGTTAGCTTGCACATATTGGTCTGACGTTCATTGTGGCATGAAAGAGTGCCTTGTTAGCGAAGATGTGTTATCTTGGCTATTGTCTGCAAAGACTATCCAGGAGTATTTGGGAGGAAAGGACTGGCTGAATTCTTGCTCCAACACATTCAAGAATCAGCTTCGACGATTTCGAGAATGCGGCCTTGCCAATTTCAGTCTACTCCATGCTTTGATATCAGCAGATTCAGCCATACTGAAAACATTTACAAAAACTGCTTGGTCTGGGTTGTCAAAATGTGAATCGCAGGATCTGGTTTGGAAATGCTATAATGGTGACACACCGTGGTTCCTGGCGGAAGTTTTAGTCGGTGAATGCAGTACTGTTCTTCAACTAGATATCTTGGAAGGACATTTCCTCGTCAATGGAAGCCCCGAAGATTTCTTGCCTTCGGATTTGAAAAATCACATCGATTACAATCGTATATTCGGCGATTTTATAATAAAAGTGCAGCCTCTAACACATTCGCCCTGGAGCGCGATAAGCAAGCATCCTTTCCGAAAGGCAAAGATGAGGTTTGTTAAAAATGCTAATTCGGTTCATTCTGATAAAATAAGTCCTTATATAATATCAGCTGTGTACAACAAAGGAAATGAGCTAGAATATGTGCCTGAAAATGCATTTAATGAGCAAGGTAGGTTATGCCTTCAACAGTTCCTTATCTCTAAGTACACACATTGGTGGAGCAAGAGTAAGCGCATCATTTATTTTCGCTCAAAACAGTCTCACAGAGTCGAATATAGCTGGAATATGGAAACTAACCTGATCAAGGAAAAAGTCACAGGACGACTTGCGATTGACAATGACAGCTTGACATTTCGTCGAATCATGGAAGTGTTTACACGTTTGGAGCAGGAACATTTTATCGAAGTTTTACTTCAGGAGAAAAAACCAGAAGGCGAACTCCACAAGTTAGATGTAAAACTGCCACGAATGAGGTTAAATTTTTCAGTTATGAAGGAAGAGTCAGTTTTATGTGCGTCTTCCCTGGAATACCCAGGCATGAAAGTGGCAGAAAACCAGAAGTGCGGTACATTAATTCAACTTAATAACGGCCTGATGCTAGAACCTCAAGAAAAGGAGTTTTCAAACGACTTGATGCTCATTCCTCACGGAAAGGTAAATGTGCTGATGGAAAGTGGCCGTGTTTCAATTAACACAGCCGCCTTGAGAAACCCACCTTACTTCGCCTACGAAGTTGATTCCACGCTCTTGCAGCTTAAGTCTGGCCAAACAAAGTCGGCCAGTATCTATTTGGCTTATTTGCATGCCGTAACGTCTTACCCCTTACCAGACCCATTTACAAAGCACACCGGGACGGAGAGGGCGATGCAGCTACTTCAATCAGGGCATTGCTGGTCGTGCGAGCCTTTCGATGAAGAAAGTGTAAAGACGCTGTCGCTCATTATGGAGCTTTCACCGAAGAGGAAGTACAATTCCAACAATCAGGCAATGACAACAATCAGTTGGCCACTTGCAAACTCAATGTCATGCAGTGATGCTTTTCAAATTATTGTAGCCAAACTTATAAACGACAGCCAGCGGCTTGCCGTTCTTTTTGAATCTACGCGTGATGTCAAGGAAAATAAAACGAGTAAGCTATGCGAAAAAGCCTACTGGAGGCATTTCATGTGCACTACAAAACACGCTCACATATCGCACAATTTTCTGGAAATGCAGTCCCCAAGCTTAAGAGAAAACACTAAATTTGAATGCAATTTTGCTGACCATAGCATGAATGCTGTATTGAAACTAGCGTCCCTTGTTGATCAATGGGACATTGTCACGTGTTCTGCTGAACACCTGTATGGTTTGCTCGTTAATGGTAGAAGTCATCTTCGTGGTCATTCAGATCCATTTCCAGTCCATAAGTCCATTGTGGAATGGGACTACCTAGAGTTTTGGGACAGTTGGTTAATGTTGTATACATTAGCTAAGACTGTGAAGCAAGAAAGTCTAAAGGACCAATGGAAAATTATTCTTACTAGTTATGCTTTCAAAGGTATAAGTGAAGAACAACTTTTATTGCTGCACAGTATTGCAGTCTACCCGGAAATGTTTGATGATCCTCCAAATTATGAGGGTTATGAACAACCAGGGGAGACCACCTTTAATCGTAGTGAAATTAGGTCAAGAATAGATTCATGTGTACTTGTGGATTATGATTTGTTTCTTACACAAGAAATACAGGCGGGTTTGGTTTTAAAAGATGATGACTATTGTAAAATGAAAAATTTATACGAAAATCTTCGACAAGCTGAAATAGATGGATTAACAGATAAGCTTGCGAACGTTCACTGGCCTTTTCGCAGCTGTGGTTCCATAGTCGATGGCTACTCTGGTAATACCAGGTTTTTGGATTTGAAAGAGATTATAAAATCTGTCGATATTCAATTAAACAAGTGGTTCAACAACTACGAGCTCAAGCAATTCATCAAACGGGTCGAAGAAAACGTGGTGGAAGTTGGAAATTTGATGCAAGTCATTAAACTTGATGTCACAAATGTCGGCAAAAAACTGTCACTAGATATGCCATTAATTAATTTTAATTTAACCAAAAAGATCATCGAATTCAGTATTCATGAAGTTGAAGTAAACGTACATTGGCCCGATGTTTTTGAGGCGGCAAGAAAGGCATTTCAAAAAGGTATAATTGCAGAAAGTGAAGGACACAGTATCTATCAGGGCATTTTGTCAAATCATGAAGGACAAAATGTCATTGAGGAAAATGCTATGAACAGAATTCATCACGATATTTTGTCAGACCCAAGCAACAAAACTTGCCAAATATGGGAGCAGCTGACAGCTTGCCTGCGAGTTGAAAGTACATCTTTAAACAGTGACTTGCATAATTCAAAGTTCACCAGAAAGAGAGCGAATGCTAGCAGTCATGATTATTATTTTTTATATCAAATGAAACGCCTATACGAATTCTATGATAAAATGCAGAATCACTATTGGTATCTGGTTGAAGCCATGTTAATCTCAGATCCATTGGTCAGTTTGCTGATAACCGCTGAGATTTATCAAAGATTAACACCATTGACCATTCTACCATTGATTTCTCATAAGGAAGGCAACCTGTCACGTTTTCAGAGCAATCTTCGTGATGTTCTTGGGGCGTTTGGTGTCGCGGTGACTTGCAAAAAGCATGCCTTAAGGTGCTTGAAGTACATGAAAAGCAACAGCCAATTCGAGCTTCAGCGCGAGCTGTCCAGCCCTCCTCATCAAAATTGGAGCCCGTCTGAAAGACCAGAATGGCTCCTGTTTGAAATTGAAATGGATTTAGTCATACGGCCCATTCAAAAGCAGGTTGCAGAACAGATGGAAAATCCAGAAAATGGCATAAATGCCGTCACACAGCTCAACATGGGAGAAGGCAAAACAGCAGTGATAACCCCGCTTCTGATTCTGTCGCTAACAAACAAGAAGCAATTGTGCCGGGTCACGGTTCTCAGATCTCTTTTCAACACCAATAAACAAGCTTTGGGGTTTAGTCTTGGAGGAATGCTGCTCGACCGCCGCATTTACACCTTTCCATGCCGCCGTGATTTTCTGGTGAGCAAAGATGTGCTGGAGAAGATGTTTATCATCTACAACGAATGCATGGCCAAAGGAGGTGTTAACCTCACCACTCCTGCGTATAGGCTTTCATTCCACCTAAAGACCTATGAGCAATGTCAAGCTGGCCAGTGTCAAGTTGCAGCCCCCTTATTTCTGCAAATCCAGGACTGGTTAAGGAGGAATGCTCGTGATGTATTGGACGAATCGGATGAAATTCTCCATGCGAAGTACCAGCTGGTATATGCATTAGGGATGCAGATGCCTATTGTGGGCGGCTCAGAACGTTGGGGATTGCTACAGAGGCTGCTAGGACACATACCAGAGGTTGTTAAGATCCTCGATGCGACGGAAGGCACTGGTTTCGTTGAATTATTTCAAGATGAATCAAGAAGGGGTACCTTTCCACATTGTCGATTGCTCAAAATAAATATATATGAAAGATTCTGTGAAATGCTAGCAAATAAAATTCTTAACGGAACTGAGTTTCCCAATTTACAGATCCAGGAGAAAGCACTTTTGCGTACTTTCTTAACGAAGCAGGCCATCGACATCAGCTCAACACAACAAGTTTTTGAATTATTTTCTTCTAATTCGTCTAATGCATTCCGTGAAAAGGCGCTCATCCTTCGGGGCTTGATGGCATGCGGTGTGCTATTTGCATCTTTGAACAAGAGATGGCGGGTCAACTACGGGGTCAGCCCAAATGGCAGGTCGCTGTTAGCGGTGCCATTTCGTGCTAAAGATGTTGCCGCAGATAGGACAGAATTCGGACACGTGGATGTTGCCCTGGTGCTGACCCATTTGAGCTATTACTACTCCGGACTGAACGAGAGTCAGGTGAGAGATTGTCTGTACCATGTCATGAAGGGGCCGAATCCGGAGATGGAATACAATGGCTGGATCAGCACGATGGAGAATCCAGACCCATCCATTCCTTCGATGAGTGGGATAAACCCCGAAAATCCTTTACTAAGAAATGAAGTACTCGTTCCCGCGCTCAAGAAGAACAAGGCAGTCATCGACTATTGGCTCGGAAATATTGTGCTACCAGTACAAATAAAGCAGTTCCCTTATAAGATGATCAGCACAGCATGGGATCTTGCATCTGACCAAGCGGAGAGGCCTACCACTGGGTTCAGCGGGACAAACGACACACAGATTCTTCTTCCATTAACGATTGCCCAAAAAGATCTTCCAGAATTGAGACTCACCAATTTCGAAGTTTTTCAAAACTTGCTTTCGGAAGAAAACAGCCACTATGAGAGTCTCCCTGGTGCGGCGATGTCAGTGGACATTTTAAAAAATCTTGTTAAGAATGACATCCCAGTCTTACTCGACGTAGGTGCTTTGATGCTTGATTTAAATAATGAAGATGTAGCCAGAAGATGGTTGAGTTTGACGAACAAGAAGAGCAGAAAAAATGCTGCTGTCTATTTCAGCAAGGAAGACAGGCTTATGGTCATGGACAGGTCTTCTCTGGGTTCAGTTCCATTCGAAATATCTCCGTTTCGCAGCATGCTTGACCAGTGTGTCATATACCTCGATGATGTCCACACCAGAGGCACTGATCTCAAGTTCCCATCCGGCATGCAGGGGTGCATAACTCTCGGAAAGGGAGTGACGAAAGACAAGCTTGTTCAAGGTTGCATGAGGATGAGGAAATTGGGGAAGGGGCACACTGTTTGCTTTTGGGCTTCAAACGAAGTGAATAATGAAATAATAGCAATGGTTGGACCTAACGTCAGGGTCAGCAGTGCTGAAGTGTTGAGATGGGCGCTGAACAACAGCAGAAACTCCATTCGAGATGAATTTGTCTATTGGGTGGTGGCGGCGTGCAACTACATAAGTAAAACTGCGGCACAGAAGCGCTACGACTTGACAACAAAGATGGACAGTGATCGTGCTATGCTAGCTGAACAAGCTTCCGTGGGAGAGGTAATCGATCTGAAAGAAATGTATGGGAATCCGTGTAGTAACGCCTCATTTCCAACCATTGCCGCTCAGCTTTTGCAGAAATGTTGTCCTGATGGAGGTGATGCTGACGTATCGCTTCTTACTTATAAACAACGCCTGGTTGACCACTGCCAAATCTATGTATCGGATCTTGAGAAGCGTGTGCACTTGCTGGACGAGGAACAGGAGCGAGAACTTCAGCAAGAGCAGGAGGAAGAACGCGAGCTGAAGCGACCCGGTGCTGCTAAGCCCTGCACCCCAGTACTGCACGAGGCAATGGTTGAGTTCTTGAAAACCAAACACAAGATATTGGATATGGAAAACATGCCCATTTGGGCCCAGCATCTTCCAAAGGGATTGCATTGTACTACATTAGATGAACACAATGAAAGCGCCGCTTGGGGAAAAGACATTTTTGTCACAGCTGATTTCTTGAGCACCGTAGAAGGGCCGGGTCCAAAGGACTCTTACTTGAGAACCGTCAACTGGATTGTAGCTTTCATGGTTAACAATTCCCTGTGCTGGTTGCTCATGAGTCCATTCGAAGTTAACCATCTTATCCCGATATTTCGTTCCAAACGGATGAAGGCGAGTCTTCACATGTATGCAGCGAGATTGTCCTCGACCCGAAGCACGCTTTTGGATCTAGATAATTTGGTGCTCCCTGTTGAAGTGACACAATCACTGACATCCACGCCTGGATTCTATGATCTAAATGCGTCGCTGAGCATTTTTGCAGGTTGTATTTATTTCCAAAATCAAACTGAGTTTGACAGTTATTGCGCCCTTACTGGTTATGTCCCTAACCCTCGTTCTGTCGTGGAAGAACAAGCCTTGGCCAAAATGGTGATTGACAACACTGGGTTTTTGCTGCCCTCTGGTCGCCAAAGGCTGCGTCCAAAATGTTTTTTCCAAAAAAGTCCAGAACGTCTTATAGTAGGCGTTATCAATTGTCGTTATAACTACTTCTCTAGACTTTGCCATGTGGCCAGGCTACTTCTTGAATGCAAAAAACCCAATTTTGAGGAGCACGAAAAGCTTTCTGTCGAGTCACATGACGACATCAATAATGCGTAATCGGCATTTTGCAATGAAGAATATTTCCACAAATCTTAACTTTTTTTTTATCTTATTCTATCAGCATTATTGAATTACAAGATTTAAGGCTTGAATTATAAATATAGCGTATATTTAAAACACGACTTGAAAATAATTTAAGAGAACTTATTAATATTTTAATAGATAGTGTTATGATCTTATGATTCAGTTAGTCATTTTTGGGATAAATTTCAGGTAAAACTAAAGCGCATTTGCTCTAAAGATATACATAGAAAGTAAACATCAGAATATGACTGCACGACAAAAAGGTTGAGATAAATCTTAGGAATATATAAACAGACAAGCATATAAACATTTACTTATATTTGTCGGGAACCCCCTCATAAGAGCATTTATTCACACATAGGCCTACAATGAGATTTGTTTTTTAATTTGTATAATTGCAGGTGAGGTAGAGGTTTTATCACTAATACATTGCATAAGTCGTATTTGCTTATAATTTTGCTAGTATGTTGACTAACATTTTTGTATACTGTATTAACATTATGTAACTCAGTGATTCAATTCCAACCTTTTGTTTAGAAATCCGGGAATATCATATTATGCTTTTGATAATTTCGCTTGCGTTATATTTTGTTCAATAATATTTTATTGTTGTTAATGTTCTATCAGTGCATAATTAAATGCAAGGGAATTCAATTGGATATGGTAGAATAACTGTGTTGTTAATTTATAAAATACCATATTACACAACAAAATCGGTTATTTTTGATTTCCAAGTACGGTATTTATAAAATATTATTCGATTTTGTTGGCCCTATACTTGTAATTTTAAAAGTTCTAAACAATTTTCAATAAAAGCAAATATTTATATAAACATGTAGGCTATATATTTTTGTTTCATTAAGAATTTCAAATTTGTCCAATTTCTTTTGACCGTTGCATTACATGTATAGGGTTTATGCAATAATGGAAAACGTAAAATGTAATTTTTGCAAATTTTATAGAACAGGATTTGGAGTAAAAAAACTCAATTCTTACTATAAATACTTGGACTTTCACGAGTTCACAAAATTCACAAATTCGAGTAATTTAATTTCACTTCATAAATTTTTATAAAATATCAAAGAGGTATTAATGTAAAATATTTCATTTTCTTAGCAGGTTTTGTTTTAAATCAATTATGCAAAACCGGGTGTTCAATAATGGGTCAACTTCTTTGGCGGACTCTTTGGGATAATACATTATAACGCCGATATACCGGTATACTTGTAATCCCTAAATTTCGATGTTTGGGGAATTTGTGCCGTAATTCAGGTAAGTGTTGTTGGGATTTGTTACATTTAATGATAAGTTTTCATCCACGCATTTTTGTTTCCAAGATTTTTGTAGAAAATTGGTTTGCTGTCTGTACGATTTGGCAGTACCCCAAACCTGGAAAAGTCAGAAATCAGGGAAGAATGGCTAACAAAATTAATGCTTCTACTTGGTTAGCTCAGGGCCCATTTTCTGAGTAAAAACTGTCACACTTTTTCCATAAATTTGCAAGATTCTCCACGTCTTCCGAGCCCAAATAGTACAAAAATGCAAAAAATGTCCACGTGAAAACGTGGACATCGACGGTATTGCTGATTTATTACAACTTGGTAAATTTGTGGATAATTTGTTTTTCAACAGTTTTGCAAATTTTTTACAGTTTGGTTGATTGTTCGACAATTTTTTTCAATTTTTGACATTTCATTTTTGGCACTTGTAATTTGTCGACAGTTTTTTGCGCAATTTTACAATTTTTCAACAATTGTCAATTTGTTGCAAGAAGATAGAGACCAGACAGACGTTGTTTTTTGTCATTCCTCTTTAGGTATTTGTGCGTCAGAAGGCGCAATCTTGAAAAGAACAATGCATGGCCTTTAATTGACCCTTGAGAGCTTGAAATATTAAACTCAACAGTGCGGCCATTACACACTACACAGAGTGGCAACTTAACTTTCACTTTAACTTTCACATTTTTAAAGCTTATCAGAGGAGATATTTACTGTATAAAGTTGTTAACCAAATTCCGAGGAAGCATTTGTAATATTTTAAACAGTTTCCAAGGATAAACTTGAAATTTCCGAAATTTCGTTTGCTGCTTGCTGCAACTAAAATTTTGCATTATCCAAGTTACAGTGCATGAGGGAAAAAGTATTTCAACGCCCAAAAATGTCGAATAACTTAATAAATACATGTAATTAAATTTTGTCAATAAAATGTTTACTGATACAAATGAAAGATAATCCAGACAATTTATGAAAAATTCAGCTTGAAACTACTGTATATACAGTACATGTATGAACATAAAAAAATTACGAAGAAAAATAGTAAAATGAATGTGGAAAAAGGTAAATTAACACTGTACTTTCTCTCCATTGGAATGGGGAGAAAGTACATAGTTTTTAAAATCCTAATTTATAATTTAGATTGTGTGTGAAGAGATGGTCTATCACATCCACGTGTGTTCTAGTCTTCTAGCCTTTATGGTATCATGACTAAAATGCAAATGTATCTCACCTCTTTATTCCCCCCTCTCCTCCCCCAAACTCATGACAGTGTCACCTCTTTGCTAAATTCTACTGTATATAGTAAGTGAAAAGTGGCCGTGGTTTTTCAATAGCTGTCTTATGTGGAATATTTCTGGTCATTTTCAGTGTCAAAACATTCTCTGATTTTATCGCCAGTGTTTGAAAAACATTACTTAAACCCCTTTTTACTTCAAATTCCAGTTTTTCGAGTTTTGATTGGAATCGATTACTCGAGAATCACTGACTCGGAAATGCATATTAAGTAGCCCGAGGCTATTGTTGTTCGAGTCGAGCTAGCTTTTGGCAGAGTTGACATTGTTGAAATTCCGAACTTCATAGCTCGAAAATATTTGCTCAAACTCGGCATTTTAACTCCAAAAAGTCGTTTTGACTCGAAAACTCACCGAGCTCTAGTCTCAGTCGAACCTTTAGCTAACAGACTATGCAGAATTACTTTTTCCCCCATTTATTTTACTATTTTTCTTTATAATTTATTTAATGTTCATAATTTCAATTTGGAATTTCCATAAAGTGTCTGGATTATCTTTTATTTGTTTCAGTAAACATTTTATCGCAAAAATTTAATTATTTATTAAGTTATTCGACATTTTAGGGTGTTGAAATGTTTTTCCCTCAGTAGTTTTATATGGAAAAATGGACGTTATTTCAAATATTTTTAATGCAATGAAATCCTCACAAAAATTTGCAATTTCAGTACAGACTGAGTATGTGACTAATAAGTGGCGTTTTGATCACTATATTTCGACTCGTCATTTTGTGGCAAATGATTGCGCCAAAACTTTTTGCATTAAGCATTCTAAAATGTATTTCGATTTTAAGCGTTTTTCCCAAAATTTTTGATTTTTGATCTGGATTTTATAAATTATGTATTGTTTCTTCTTTTGTATACTTCATCCATTTCACGGACCACTAAGGTACAAATAAACCATGAAAAGTAACCATGGGCATGATATAGTTCAGAGTTTCCCTAGATATTTCATATTCAATTTCCCTGACTCCTGGCTTATGCCAATCTTATCGATGATTTTATAGAAATTGACGTCAATAATTCGCAAAATTTACCATGGATAATTTTGACATTTCAAAATTAACATGTGCGAATTTTAAATGTTTTACAAAATCAGCATAGGAAAATTTTACAAATTTGTCTTTGGAAAATGTTGAAACGTTTGCAAGTTTGTCTATGGAATAGGTTGAAAATTTTTACCTACTGGTATAATGTAAAACATATTTGCGCTACATGAAGAAACATGTTTGCTATGCATGTAAAACATGCTTGTTCCATGTTAAATGCATGTACATATATATTTAACATATAACATGTACATGCATACAGTATTTATTACATATTTATTAGATAGCGTAGTGTAAAAAAATGCTTCGTGCGCATGCGCCGCAAGACGGAATTTTATCTACGTAAAGCTGCGGCATTTCCTGAGTACGGCTGTTATATTTATGTAATTTAATGCCAATTACGGTACTTGTTCAGGTGTACAGTATGTTATGCCAAGAATAAAAATGACCAATAAGAATTAATGCACAGTATGTTCCATGTATAATACATAAGAATTTTTTTTGAATTTAAAGCATTTTTCTCTTTTTTTTTTTTTTTTTTTTCGGTAGTCGGTACACTTTTATATCGCACGACATCATATCAATATGCCGATATCACGTAAAGGCTGGTTTCCACCGAGACGCGTTGGACGCGTCAGCGCGCGACGCGCGAAACGCAGCTCGGTGGAACCTGTCTCACTTCCGTTTCGCAGAATTTTCGCGACTCTTTTGCAGTCAACGCAGCCCTTCGCAGCCAGTTGAAAAATATCCAACTTTTCCCGCCTTTCGCAGCCAACGCGTTACATGGCGCATGCGCCAATAGTTGCGGGCAAAGAAATGACCGATTTTGACGTATTTTGCAGT
>JAQGBX010005516.1:0-13573 GCA_034698745.1 Megaphyllum sjaelandicum
ATGATATATAATGTTTGGTATGTCAAGGCCCATGGAGACATTTATTCAGGACACAAAAATACACAACATACTAAAAAATCAGCAAATTTAACGGAAACCACTTTTCCATAAGAAACGTGCGTGGTCCTTTTTACGTTTCCTAATCCGAATTTGCAAAATATTCCAAGTTTCCGAGTGCAAATTTGCAAAATTGTCCACGTTTTTCGTGTTCAAATTTTCAAAATTCTGTAGGTTTTCCGAGTACATATATTTCACATTTTCCGAGGACAAGATTTAAAAATGTCCCACTTTTTTCGTGCACAAATTTTCAGCATTTTCCAAATACAAAATTTTCCTAAATTTTTCCAAAAATATTTCTGTGGTATTTTTCAAAATTCTCGTTAGTTGATTTTAAAAATATTTCCAGTGTCAATTTAGGAAACATTCAATTTTTCACGTTGTCATTGATCAGGGAATTTTTTTTTAAAACTTGGAAAAGTCAGGGAAGTTGAAAAAGAAATTTCTGGGGGAACCTTGTTAAATGGACATTGGTCGTGCTGATAACTATGTCACCTACATTGCTATGAATGGAATATTTTCACTTACTGTATCTCATGTTCATTTTTTGTACTTTATTTATTCAATGAGATTCTGTTGAGAGACTGTTCAACATCATGATCGCGGTGAGAGAAGGCTGCGTGGAGAAGGTGTCTCAACTCCTGAGTCAAGGTGCTAGCGTCAACCTGATGTATTGTGGACAATTTCTGCTGCATGTGGCCTCTGAAGGAACCCGTTATGGCAAGTCAATCTTAATTTATTATAGGGCTTAGGGGTATTCAAAATGGTCGTCTTCGTGTAAAGGGGGGAGTGACCATCTCAGACGTCCACTTGAAAAAAAAATGCCAAATAAGTTCCCGAAGTAAAAGAGAAATGGAGCTCAATGCCGCATAGGTGGGTTGTAAATTGCAAAACTCAGTAAACGGGCTACTTCCAGTCCTGGAAAACCCTGGAAAAGTCAGAAAACCGGAGACTGGTTAGGGCTAGTCCAATTTTAGGCAAATTTCGAAAACGTCTTTGAATGGCTCTATAGTGTTCAATGAAATCCATAATCATGGAATGTTCTTGCATTCCTCGAAAACCACAGAAGAATATTCTTATGCACCTGAGAAACGGTGCATTCTCGCATCACGCGAATTAATCTCCTTTTATTCCTTTAGATCATCTTTCGGATAACTTTTTAGAAGTGGTCAAAATGTTGGTGGAGGCCGGAGCTGATGTCAATCAGGCTACTGTAGAGAGGATGATCACGCCTCTGATGTACGCCTGCGAGAATGGCCAAAGCGCCATCGGCAGTTACCTGTTGAAAATGGGGGCGGAGGTGAACGCTCGTGATATTAGTGGCACTACCCCTCTTCTGTATGCCCTCAACAGTGAGAACTTGAACGTGTCATTCATCTCTGATCTGCTGAAGGCCGGGGCCAGCGTCAAATGCAGTGACAGTAATGGAACTCCCCTCCACGCAATCCTCTCAAAAAAATATTTTGAGGGTGTGAGGTGGGATATTTTGGAACTTCTGCTGACTTATCCGTGCGACATCGATGCCTTGGACCAAAGCGGAAGGGTCACGCCGTTAAATAAGGCCTTGGACCAAAATGATTTGAAATCTGCGTGGATGTTGATCCAGGCTGGTTGCAAGGTGGACATCGAGGATGGTAATGGGGACACGGCCATGGACTACGCCATCTTCTCCGGACATTGCCGTCACTTGGAGTTGCTCTTGGCGGCCGGTGTACGGATCCCTCATCACTATTATGAAGACTGGATGGACTTTAAAAGCAAGCTCGAGATCAAGGATCCGTTGATGCTGGAGCGGTTGCTGGCCATGGGCGCTGAATTCCCGAAGTTGTACAACTTGTGTCGAAGATCCTTTTTCGACCACTACAGGACCGAGGCCCAACATTGCATCGAGAAGCTTCCATTGCCCCCGTTGATCAAAAGATATCTTTCTTACGAGATATTGTAAATGGACATCAGAGGGACAAATTGGTCATCGCATATGACCCGAATCTGGCCGAGAAATAAAATACTCAAAAACTGATTATTAGACTTTTTCAATTTCTTCACGCAACAGCCTTGCATTTAGATTCTCTATACTTTGCTTTTCCAAACTTTCTTTCAGAATGGCATTGGTACTGAACAATTTTACACTTTTGTGAAGACAGATTTCAAAAATTTTCGACAGTTTCTGAGGACAAATTAAAAAAAATTCGACATTCTCTAAGGCCAAATTATCAACAGCTAGTTCCGGAAGACAAATTTGCAATATTTTCGATAGTTTCTGAGGGCAAATTTGAAAAATTTTTAACAGTTTCCAAGAACAAATTTGAAAAATATTTGACAGCTTCCGAAGTCAAATTTGCCAAATTTTCGACAGTTTCTGAGGACAAATTTACAAATTTTCGACCGTTTCCGAGGACAAATTTGCTAAAATGTCGACTGTTTCGGAGGATAAATTTGCCACATTTTCAACAGAGGACAAATTTGCAATATTTTCTGCAGTTTTTGAGGTCGTTTTAAAACGTTTCCTACATTATTTTTTGAAAATTGACACGAGTAAATTTGTGCAAAATTTTATTGTTGATCAGGGAAATTTAAACATTTAAATTCTTGATCCAATCTAGACGCGCGTACGATGCGAAATATTTGATCAGCTGACATCAGTTTCAAATTTCAAAACGTGGGCGTCATTTCTGGAAAATTTTTGTCTCAACTTCCTTCCTTGTTCTTATCATGTTTCTTAAGTCTTTCATAAGTTAAAGGAGGTTTACGTGGAAGAAGAACAAAATTAAGGTACGTGGGTCCACTCGACCAAAAATTTATAAATGTCAGTACCTCCGCATAGCTTAGTATTGTGTACTCAATGTAGTAGCAAAATGACGTTAATATTTAACCTCCTTTTGACGTCATTTTTCAAACAAAATGACAAAAAGGCGGTATTTGTTAATAAGCTTGCAAAGTGATCGGGTAACTATTACAAAAGTAGGTCATGATTGTGGACGTGGACGATATGCCTATGTAGCAAGCTGACCAAAAAAATGTCTTTATGGCCAAAGAAAATTTCGTCTTTTGGAGCCATCCAGAAATGATGTCACGCAATTTTTTAAGTTTTTTTGAACCCTCCTCAACCCCTATGTCACAATTTGTCACAAATTTCCAGTTCTCCCCACCCCTTCCTTCAAAATAATGATGTCACCATTTTTTCGATCGGCAGTTAGTACACCACTAAAATAATAAGCTTATATGTAAAACGAAAATTTAATGTGCTGAAACATATACTTGTAAAAGGAAACGAATGGACTACAGTAAAACCTGGAAAAGTGACCACCTTTGAACGGTGACCACCTGTTTGTGTTGACCACTTATTAGTGTATTTTTTCTAGTGCACATTTCCTTCATAAAAATTCTCTGTATAGTGACCAGTGACCACCTGTCTATTGTGTATAGTGACCGGCGTGTGTGTTGCTTTTTTGAAATTTTTACATTGCCAATTTGTACCTTAAAAAGTGACCAGACAACAGATGAGTCACGCTACATTTTGCTTTAACCCTTGGACATGATGAGCTGTACTTTTTGGTTTTGTGGATTTTTAATATACTGTACGTGTATTACAGTCTACATGTATACTGTAAGTGCAGTGTACATGTTTATAATTTTACATTTAATTCAGGCATTCTTTGTAGAGTGCCCACCTGTGTACAGTGACTAACATAGCATTTTTTTGGTAGTCACTTTTAACAGGTTTTACTGTACATGTATTATCATAGCAGCCACCCTCCTTTTGCTAGACTCATCCATACTTCCTGTTTATTAAATGTTATGCTTAGCGTTTAGTATTAAAGGTGCACACTTTTTAAACCATTTTAGAATAACTTTACATGAAATATTGGATTAAAACCTTGAATGAAAGGTTGACTGTTTTATCATTGGCAGGTATAAAAACGCGACATCACACTGACAGTCCACCCTCCCATCCCTATTGTCACGATTTGTCACAAATTCAGTATACCCCCCCCACACCCCCTAAAGCCGTGACATCATTTCTGGATGGCCCCTTTTGACGAAAAAGTAGGGACGTATTGACTTCATTTTTTTGTCGTTAATGTCGTGTTTATGACGTCCTTAAATGCTGCTACGTGTGACAAACAGAATGTTGTCACATTTTTTCGATTTATTTATGTTCTTTCATTTATTCGTATAGATCAGGAATATAATTTTTTGTCTTCTACTTAAGAGGAAATGATGTCGAGGGGAAGCAAGATCAGCGAAGGGACTTCCGGCATGACCCCGTTGCATATGGCGACATTATACGGTCACGTGGAGATGATGTCTCTAATCCTGAGTCGACGCCATGATGTCAACGCAGCGGATTCTTCCGGAAGAACCCCCTTGCATATCGCAGCAAGTAAGGGCCACGTGTACGCAGTGTCTCTGTTACTCCGGAGTAAATATGGCGTCAACGTCAACCTCTTGACGCGTGATGGAGAAACGCCGTTGGATCTGGCCATTCGAAGAAACTGCTTAGGCAAGTCTATCAACAATTCCCACATACAAATGACGTCATAATGACCAAAAAATGACGTCGTAATAGTCCACCGACTGATATGTTCTTCGGCCAAACGGAAAAAAAACTGGCGTCATTTTTGGTCCAAAAACGACGTCATGAGTTAAAACAGACGTCATTTTTTGGTCATGAATTGCGTTCACAAATGATGTCCATTAATTTGTGGTCATTGATGTTTCTGTTTTGCTTTTACGAATTTTTCATTAGTTTGTTTCAATGATATAATTGTGTATTAGGCCTATTTATGTATTGCATTGTTGCGAGATTCCTTGAAATCCTAGCCAAATATGAACACTTTTATGTTGAAATTATTAATATCATCATCATCATCACATAACTTAAATGAAAATTACGAACACTAAATGAAAACGTCAAAAAACAAACAGTCCTGCAAAAACTTACGAATGGAAAAATGACTGGTTGCCCAAGTAAAAATTCCCATGTATGGGATCCCATGCAAATGCGGTTATTAGACCTTTTTATGGGATCCCATATTTAATGGGACATTTAATTAATTAATTACTATCATATACGACTTCTAATGCTCGAATCCGATCTGCTTATAACATATATAGACACAATTTATTATTAAAATTTTTTGGAACTTACCCGGATTCCAACTTGCGACCTATCATCCACGAAGCCATTACGCTATCCACTACAGCTGTATGCTATCAGGACGAACAGGAATCGCATACAGGGTGGACCAGAAGTCAGTAACACCACAATTTTTTTATTAACCTATAGAGATACGAAAATTCTGCTTATGTACGTCGTTAAATAGGATAGGTTGTCATGAGTACTCTATCCGTTGATGGTATTAACGTTTACCTAAGATCATTTTTTCAACGAAATTCTAAGAATAATTTTTGAACCCTAACACCTAGGATAGAACATCAAATTATGAAAACGAAGAGCATGGCTTGCTTGTATGTATTCAACTGGTTTCGTTTTTATTTTAAATTATTTGAAGTTGTTAAAATGTTTTGAAAATAGGGGAAAACACACAATTGTTAGTTGCGCTGCAGCAATTAACTTCGTTGAAAAAATTGTCCTATGTAAATGCTCATATCATCAATGAATAGAACACCCATTACATCCTATCTAACGACACAAACAGTATTTTCACATCTCTAACACTTAAGAAAATAAAATTGGGGTGTCGCTGACTTCTGGTCCACCCTGTATAGTATCGTTCAAAATTCCTTATCATTATGAAGCTATTTGTGCCCACTTGAGTACATTAAGATTCCATTGGATATTTGGATAATTTTATTTTATACCTTGTCACATCATTTTTGTTCCTACAAATTTTTGCTAACTATAAAAGTCTCATATACTATAAGACTTTTTCCCATCATGTCCCATACATGTAGTCCCTTTTGTTATGGGTCCCATTTAGTTATGGGACTTGTCCCGTTATGTCCCATACAGAAAAGTCCCATAATATATGGGTCCCATTATAACCCATTACTAGTCGCATTAGGAATTTTTATTCCCATATTGGGTCCCATACGTCCCATGTATGGGACAGTATGGGAATTTTTACTTGGGCGCGTGGAATAAAAAATAATTTAAAAAAATCCTGTTCAAAAAATTTCGTTCTTTGAGAGGGTGCTTTTTGAACAACTAAGTCTAACGAGGGTGAGTTAGTAACATTTGGATAATTTTTGACTTTCTCGCTATCCCATCGTTGTTATCAAGAATATGCTGCCTTGATAAAGTCATAAAAATTCAAATACTGGAATAGAAATTCTTTTACTTCCATTCTCGTTATTTTTTGACGTGCATGGTCTAAATTCTTATAATAAAAACTCAAATACAGCCATTTAGTCTCAACAATGTCTGACTAGGTTCAAAAATGATTAACTCGTGAACCTGCGATGAAATAAATTTAAAAAGTAAACCTAAGTAAAAGTAAAATTCCACTTGAACAATATCTTCCTTTCCCCACATTTTTTAGAAAAAATGCAATAAGTGAAAAAAAAAAATCCGACACGTTTTTTTAATTCTAGATGAGATATATATATATATATAGGGTTTATATATATATATATCAGAAGAAGCATTCTAAATTTATCCAATAATAGGCTAAGAATTTCTTTCTTTCTTTAGAATTTCATTTTTAAAGCCCTATTTGACATTTAGAATCTAATCAGCACTTCATTCACACATTATTGGTCAGGTCCTCAAATTAACGTACTAATTTCCAATAGTTGCGTATTGCTTTGTGAAAACAAAATTCTAAGACATTTTCTCATTAACACAACTGAGTTTCCCGCTCCCCTATCCGGTATGTATCCAGGTCATATAGCGCCATCTTTTGGCAACAAGGGACAGCTAAATCTAACTCTTGATCGCATAAAAGGGGTTAGAAAATCAAACAACAATTTTTACCCGGGTAAGGCCGGGTATTACTATACCGCTAGTATAGTATGTCAGAAATAAACGAAGAATATATTTTAAATGGAACCAATCTACTTTTTTTGAGGGATAAGACCGTTCCCATTTCGGCGACCATTCTGACCATTTGCTGGCCAGTTTTATTTTGTCATATTTAAACTAAAAACATTTAACGTCACATTAGTCAGCAGACGGCGCATGCGAGCGTGTAATTTGCCAATGGCTGAAATCGAATCTTAGTTTGTCAGCACCATGCATGCACTTTTTTCAAGCAACCAACGTAGATTATGATATCGTCTGTCAACTGATGCAAATGTTGGCATCAGGTGAAACATTTTCCAGGACAACATCGTCATGTCGAGACTTTGAATGCACTCCAATTAATAAGTGCACAATGACCTTTGAAGAATGAGGCTAGGCGTGAAATCCATTAGGAACATTTCCACCCCGATGAAACTCTACAATCAAATAAAACTATTAAGCTCGTGAAAGACAAAAACTATTAATGAGCTTTTTATCAAACTCATTTTCCTTTTTATTGACAATTTCACTTTTTATACTGCTATTTAACATTCTCCATCGCAACAGAAGTGGAGGTTGCCTGATAAGTAAACGCATCCGCTTATCGTTAAAACAATCTCAACTGCTTGAGGGGGGACTTGCATAATTTCCAAACACCTTGTAGCTTAAGGCTTCCGTGCATGCAATTGAATCGGCACTACATGTAGTATAGATTCCAAGTCATTCGATTACCGATGAGCTGTAAAACACTCGAAAGTTGGTCATTGAAACTCCTTGTGAGAAAGGGATATGATAAACTTTGCAAGATTGGACGAGAATGGAATTTTCTCAAAAGCAGAAGTCGACAAGATATTTGTACCTACAGAACCAGGGTTTGTTCAAACTCAAGGATACGGGTTGGGTCGAAACTACCACCAACGCCAAACTCCTTTAGGCTACACATAACTGATAGAAATATCCAATCTATGAAATTTCCCCATTATTTTGTACACCTTTCAGTGGGACTAACTACGTTAAGGATCGATGCAGAAATAACCTTTTGCTCATAATGCAAAAATGTAGAATGTAATTCTATCATAGTCATCCTTTCAAAAACTAAGTCATAAACATTGCATTTCAAAAAGGTCGTGAATCTTGAGCCATCTGTTCCATAGCGGAAACACGATTACAGATGCTTAGTTCTTATTGAAAAGCAATTGAACGTTGGACGTGGACATCCAAGAACGTGTACCCTAACATGTGATGCGATTCTTTAAGATTAAGCTTGAATTTTATTAACTATTTATGATTGAAATCCACTGTTATCAGATTTAACAAACAATGGTGAAAACATTTGTTTTCAACAATGGTACAATCTGATTTATTTCCGATGAGCGTCTTATTACTTATGCAGTATATTAAGCTGATCTCTTCTTCGACTTTCAATATGCGTTCGGAAATTACTTAGGTATTAATTATCGGTGAAAAGATGAAATTATGATGGGATTCATTTTTCATCCGAAATCTTTTGAGCTCTGAATTAAGACTGGAATTCTGGAAGACTGGAACACAATTATCAATATTTGACAAGCTACTCATTTCAAAAAATTTTCAGTGTCTGGATGGGAATACAACTTTAGACGAGGGTTAAAAGTTTTACAGTAGTTTTTTTTAAAGATAAAGCAAAACCCATCTTCTAACTACCACTTGATATTTTTTAAGCAATTTCCACATAAGACAGAGAGAGGAGACAGCTAATAACAGAGACAAATCGTGTATTGTGGTAAATCTGATGAGATAATGGAATGCGTCCACCCTCTTGGGGAACACGAAATTCGCGTAAACAATGCTATAAACAAAAGCTTAAAACTTTGCGCGCACAGTAACAAGCACATTTTGTATCACGTTATATCCGCTTATGACAAATATAGCAAATCATGTAAAAGCATAAAGCAGCAATAAAAAACTTCCTTGCATAATTAGCAAAATTTTTGAATGTGTTAAAACTCTTCAACACCTAGAAAGAAAAAACTACGAAACGCTTCTAGTGCGTGTTGATTAATATTATTGATGGGATACATTTGTACAAAGTTACAAAGTGGCACCGTCGAGATATGCCCACACAGGGAGAGGCAAGCCCAGTGGCATGCAAGAGACTTAAGATAACAAGCTCTCTGAAACAATGTAGCCAAGAACACCTAGCTTAAGACAATCTGGCAGGTATTAATAGATCTACGGTATTTATGCATTAGTTGAAACTCCTGAATTTTTAATGCTCCCAGGCACAGCGTTCATTGGAGGACGTCTCATAAATGGGCTGACGTCAACAAACTTGGCGAAGCAAGCTTAATCGCCAGGTGAGCTGCACAGTTGGCTAAGGTTGCCTCAAACGTGACACAGCGAGGAAAAGCAAATTGGAAACTATCAATTGGGAGTCTGAAACTTTTGCAGACTGCCTACCGGGCAGGTGCACCCACTGGGCAGATTCTGAACAAGTTCCTTATCAGAATAACACTTTTCCAAATAGTGCGAGCGTTTGTTTACGAGGTCGGCCATTCAGACCAGGCAAGCAGTATGCAAAATAGGCCTACTGTACGAAAATGGAGCAAACTCGGGGTACATTTTCGTTCCGTAACTGGTGTTGACGAGGGTCTCAGTTTATCTGGCACTGCAACATGTCCTAAAACTTAAGAAACATTGCTAACCAAGCTTTATGGGTCAACACACTAAAAATGAAGAGATCTTGCAAATAAAGGCGAAAAAAAAATAGGACTTGCAATACTAGTCTGTTAAATAGCAAGCGTAACCAAATAACGAAGGCAATGCCACGTTCCTGTTTGGACCCCCTTTTTCTACAGGCGTTTCTCATTTTCCTAGTACATGTATTTATGAATGTGGCAGACCAAGTGTCCGCATGGTAAATGAGAGGAACCTATCATCCACTCTTGGTACATCTCGACAAGTGGTGCGATTAAGAGAGATGCCAAAAGTGAAGAAAGGTGAGCCAATGTGATAGGTATATCCGTAAGTATTTTTGTGTTTGACTGTAAGAGTTATTAGCAACCTTTTCTTACCATTTCACTATTTAAATAAAATTATCATTTAAATGTATTCGTTTTCAGCGTCTTACACCCCAGAACGCGCCAGCGCAACTAAGAAGGAATCCACGCGTGGGCGTGAAGATACAAGTATTGTTTTGGTGCTTTCATTGCAGGAAGATGTCTGTAGTCTCATTAGTTAAAATTCCATAGACATTTGGTTGAAAACTGATGCATCCAGAGAATGAACCATATTTCCCTACCATTTAAGGTTCTGAAAAGCGTCCTTCAAATGCGTATTTTACAAAATCGAATTCAAGAGTATTACCATGGGCCAAAAGCAACCCAGTTACATGTTCATTTATTAGCTCAAGCTGATGTTCTGGGTCTTAACAACGTGATCCAAAAGTTATATGCTGTGAGCTAACACTTTACATATTACCAGCCATTTAGACAGGTTTGCACGTTTCTTTCGTCATCGGCCAATTCTGAATATTTTTTCTCCCAAAGCTAATAGCCTGACTGCTGGGTTAACTAATCTGAACTTAAATTAGCAGATAGAGGTAACCTTTCCATGTAGACTTAAGCGGATAGATGCAGGGTTAGCCAAAGACGCCCGTAAGACCGTCACAACTGATCTTGAACGTCGTTAACTAACAGATATTAGCAATGACGATTTCCCAGCAGCAGTCAGCAACAGAGCATGAAGGCACACACGATACAGCGAATCGAAATTGCTGGCCATGGAGATTGACCTTCAGCTGAAGAAGTAGATGAGGTATCCATGGAGTATAAAATCAACCTGCCACAGTATAATTATTGTCTAATGCAGGGTGTGTAATTGATGATTTGCTTTTCTTCAACTTAGACAAAAGAAATAAATACTAGAATAAAAATGGGCAGAAGCGATGTGTATATTTATGAAAGCGTTTGAACTTGGAAGAAGTATGCTCTGCACCTATTTCCGATCCTGCAAATACTAAGCTTATTGCATAGCATTCAATCTCAACCCCGTCTAATGGTATAACTAAGGTGCTGTACCTAAAATCTATTCAGGAAATCTATCCATCTATCTATCTATTCAAGAAATAGATAGGATCGAAGCCCAATCTACACAGTTTCATGTGTCCGAATGACCACAGTCACGACACCAGGGCGGAGAAACGTACGTTATGTCTCAAAACAGAAACGTTTCTCATACCAGAGAACTTCCAATAAACTACGTTGAAGAAACTGGGACTCGTACTAAAGTAGACTGGGGATTAACAGACTGAATGATCGAGGCTGCTGAACTTTTAACGGGTAGCCAAAGTTAGATTTTTTTGCCCATTCAGGACAATTCTCTGCTAGCAATGCAGACCGGTCTTCCGTGTACCTAAACGCAGTTTCGAGTGAATTATTTGGAACGGCAGAGCACGGTTAGCAAGATGGGGCCCGAACATTACATATTCGAAGAAGCAGTTGATATTTGCAAACGAGGAAAAGACAAGGTCGCGCGTTGAAATCACACACCGGTGCTGGCGCCAGAGATTCCGACAATTTTGAGGGCGTTCGAGGGCAAGGAACGACGGCCGCGGCCGCCTTGGCGCCCACGAGAAAAACGAGAGGAAAAGCTGGGATGTTACTCGGGTGCGTTCCATTCAAGGAAATGTCGGGAAAAGGCAGAAAAATGCAAATAACCGCACTCTGTTCCGCCGCATGGAAACTCGTCCGCACGCACGCCATATTTGATTGAGCTCATCTGGGGATTTTTTTGCAACCTTTTCCACTCGCCTTCTCCATTTTGACCGACGCCATCGACGCTCGATTCGGCCGTGCAACGGTGGGAAAAAGGGGGATGAAAAATGGGAAATATTTACCGAACATACTCTGCGCCTGCGGCTGATCATCCACACTCTCTCGGTCAGACATTGTACTGGTTTGCAATCTGCCTCGTTTTCAATCAATTCCCACTCCGTGCAACCAATGGCCGCAAAATGCCTCCTTCCTACTGCTCGGCACCGACGAAACGACTCCGTTTGCGACTGGATACTAGCGAAAATAGCACTGGCATTCCAAAGATTGGCTCATGGACGAGGGGCGGCCGGCAAACAGTTAACAAACTAAAAAAGCAACAACCGAAAATCCAACTTAAAATGGTGACGTGTAGGAGAGAAATTCGGCGTCCTTCTTCTTTTTTCAGGAAGACGAAAGACTGCGCCGTACCGTCGCTAGGCGGCGCTGCACGCGGAGGATGAGGCTACGAGAACATATGCTTCCGGTGGGGTCGTCGAATTCTCGCGTGGGTACAAACGGGGATTTGGGGGTAATGACGACAGCGTTTCGATATATCAGAATTAAAAAAAAAATCAAACCGGCAATAAGGGGTACTCGGAAAGCATCTATACGAATCGCACATTGTTAGTCGTGAAGTCTCGCGTGTAAAAATGGAACACTGATTACCTTCGAGGTCTTTTGCACACGTGACGTCACGACTAAGTAATGCAAATGTAATTCTTTTTGCATACCGATCTTCGGTATTTTAAATTTGTATCAAAAACAAAAGTCAAATTTTAAACTACTATTCAGACCTTAATTGAGCGAAATAATCTTACTGCGATAGGTTGACTTGTGCTAACCCCTTTCACCACCCCAGAGTACAAAACTTCTAAATGAATTTTTAAATCAAAAGATATAGTGTAATGCCTTAGCAACACCACTCCAAAACATTTGATCAACGCAATCACTTTCTCGTTGTCGTCTTATGGAATTTTATTTCAACGAATTATCACATCTGAAGCATAAAAACGCGAAAATCTACATAAACGCAGACAGTGCAGTACACCGACTTCGATACATTATCCTATTTATTAGTGGCACTCAAACAGACGACTGATAATTAAACAGCAATTCTGCTGACCCCCTTTGAGAATGGACCTCTGCGATTGGCTTGACCAAGTCATCACTCTCTGTTACCGGCTTAAGATTGAAAGGAATTCTCAAGTGGTGTTATGAAAAATATCTGAAGTATTATTTTCTTAGCACAAGTTGAAAATCAGTCCATGAAACAAAAATCTGCCAGCTTGACCCAACACTGCAAACAGACCGCTGGACAACGTCAAAATGACTAGCAGCCTGCCCCTTCGGCCCAACGTTCTCGGTACGTTTGCACACTACACACAAAGATCCTACACATTGCTACACATATAAAATAATTGAAAGTGTAAAAATAAATTCAAAATTTTTGTACATTTTAGATAAATTTATACCACAGACACTTTGGAAATTTTTCTTCATCTTAGTGGGAATTGAACCTGCAACCCAAAACTATGAACCCAACCGGCTAATAACTATCCCGACATATAAAATTTTGAAACATCGTATCTGAATGAAGTTCACTACAAGTGTATATTTTACATACACTATACATGTGTGTATATTTATACAGGGTTGCCAGTTTTTTTTATAGATTGGTCTTGCCTGACCATTATGGCAATTTTTCCTGACTTCTAAAAACATTTTTCCTGACCATATTTCAATAAATTGACAAAAT
>JAQGBX010005517.1:0-13571 GCA_034698745.1 Megaphyllum sjaelandicum
AAAAAGTGTACACCCACGTGCACCGGGTGCATGTTTCTGCACCCGTTCCACTCAGCTCGGAAATGGTGCATACTTCGCAGAAATGGGTGCACCCTACGTGCACTCTTCGACTGGATACACCCCGTGCATCAGGTGTGCACCGAGGGACAGAGGGACACGGAGTGCACACACTGGTATTTCGTATACAATTAATGTACTGTGGCCGAGGTAGTAGCGAGTAATTATAGGACTTAAATTGTTAATATTTAGCTCGGGCTACTGTGGCTACATAAAACAAGTTGTCAATCCTTAAAACGAATTCACAGTCCACTCAATCTAAATGAAGCGCTCGTTTTTTTTTTAATTTCCTTCATTTCGTTTCGCGGTATTAGCGGTACTCAAACGGATGCATTACGAATAGTACTTCGGTGAGTCGTAAAGTCACGCGTGAAAAATCGACACGATCATTGAATTAAAAAAAAAATCCTCAAGAGATATCGCCGCTTTTAGACCAATGAATGCATTCCATCTGCGCACGCGTGACTTGACGATGGCCAAAAGTATCATTCGCAAAGCATCTGTCGTGAGTAACCCTATATAAGTAATCGTGACCGATTGTTCCAGGTGCTGCGGGCGCATGAAATACTCGAGAGGACGGAATAATGCGTGTTTAATTCGTGGCTTGGGGAGTGATTCCGAGCCCGGATCAATTGCGCAACTCGATTAATATGCAAATGCGTCCACAATTCGCGCATTAATTCTTCCCCCCCCCCTCCCCCATCCGACGCACGCGCGATCGATATGCAAAAATGATTGGCGAATCCGAGTATTAGAGTGGACTTAAATTAAACAGAGGCAAACCCCTTTGTAGCATCCCGCCTGATTTTCATTAATTCATGCATGAGAGTCAATAACGAATTTGGGAGACCCAAAGTGCAAAAGTGCATGCACACTCTCGGAGGAATTCGTTTTTGGATTATTAATCGGTGGTGTTCTCTTCGGCTAATTGCTGGAGCATTTCCTTATCTCTTTCGTGCGCATTACGCCTAAGACCCCCGTCCTTATTACGGCCTGACAACGACGGGATTACCCGTGTCGCTCAATGATGGAAATTAAAAGATTATTGTCTCAACGAACGTCCTTCCACTCGAACGCGCACAAACTACGAACTTCGTCGTGTCACGCTGACACCTGATCGATAAGACGTCCGTGCGCTTTGGCGGTTCAGCAGTTTTCTAGATTCGCAGTCGCCGCTCCGATGGGAAGGCATCAAGCTCGGAATGGTCTTAATTAAACAAAAACATGGCATCTTCAATTTAGGCGATGCGAGTGCATGTATAGATAACTTGCATCGTGGGCGTGGCTAATGTGACTCGTCTATGGCGAATTCGATTGGGCCAAAAAATCTGCACCGGTGTACACCGAGTGTACGTATCTGCACTCGTTCCATTCGGTCAGGCAACATGCATACTTCAGTGTAGTCGGAGCACCCTACGTCCCGTATTCGATTGCTTACACTACGTGCACTGGGTGAAGACTGGCTACACCGTCGGGAGAGTCGGTGTATGCTGTGCATCCAACATGGCGGATTATAGTTCGTCTGCTTTTCTTCAAATTCGTCCGCTGCAATGCACCGGAGACGTCATGAGCTTGCACCGCAAAAAAATTACACGTGATCAGGTTGCACTTGCAAGCACATTGCTCTGCACTAGCTGGTGGGCCCAACCGAATTCGCTATTACATTGTACGAGTGTTGTAGGGTACTTTCCATAATGCAAAATGAAATATGGAACGGATGTGCCTGCACGTCTACACGTGCAACTTATCTACTGTATAAAACAGAGGCAACTATTTTTGCCACATGGCGAATTCCACTTGTCAAAAAAGAATACACTCGGAGCACCCGAGTGTACACTTTGGTACTCCCGGAGTACCCTG
Organism: Megaphyllum sjaelandicum; assembly: GCA_034698745.1. Lineage (NCBI taxonomy): Eukaryota > Metazoa > Arthropoda > Diplopoda > Julida > Julidae > Megaphyllum > Megaphyllum sjaelandicum. The sequence goes on from JAQGBX010005517.1 coordinate 1,918, forward strand.
GAGTACACTCGGAGTACCCAAGTGTACACTCGGGTACTCCGAGGGTACTATTTTTGGACAAGTGGAATTCGCCAACAGTGAAAATACGAAGTACCTCAACATGTATGATCTAGGCGGGGCCAGCACCCGTCGTCTGCTTTTGAAAGTTATCCATAGATAAAATCAATATGTTTTACATCACTGGAAACATACATGTACAAAGTGGGGTAAAACATCTCGATGTCGTCCATAGAAGCTTAGTTAAATTTTTATAAAGTGTACGATGAGTCAATACGCTCTAGGGATTCCCGCCAAGAAGAAACACTTAACATAGTTGCGGTTTTTTGGTGGAGTAGAAAATACTATTCTGGACACGTATTGGAAACGCGCGCTTTAATTGCATAATGGCGACGAGTAATGGTCGTGTGAGTGGGATGCAAATCCGCCTCTCGAATATTGCTTTATTCAGAAACAGGCGTAACCTAGCTGGCCGAACATTTTACGCGAATCTTTCTATTTGTATACGTGCTCAGGAATCGTAAACAAGTTGAAGAGTATTGCATCATGCGATCGGCCCTATATTGAATCAAACACAGCACATGCACTTGTTTGCTAATCATTCTGGGTAACTTCGAATTTCATTACAAATCCCAAGTTTGCATTTTAAATTACCTATACACTGTATCTCTCATGTGCTCGCAGGTATTTACATGTAGTCGAACTCGGATAAGTGAAAACCGACCTGACAATTAAGGAAACAGTTTGCACTTATCCGGTGTTTTCATCTATGCGATTTTTGCGTCGATGGCCTTATTTTATTCAGTTTACGCTTAGAGCAGTCGAGTTTATATTTTCACTATCCAAAGATTTTAATACGAAAACAAATTTTTAAATCGCATGAATAATCAGACAGGTTGAAATTTTTGATACTGATGTCATTTCTTTCTCTCATACAGACGTTTTGTCAGATCTATTGTACAAATACCTTCCAACCTGTTTTTAGGAACCTGTATAGGGACGCCCAAAAACGTTCGTAGAATAGAAACACGTACGTACGTGATTTTGAATTTTTTTTTTCCATTTTGAAAGTGTCTATTTCAATTGTGCTAACCTTGCGTAAAGGACACGAAATAAGAAATTGTTCCATTGTTGTTGTTATGGATTGAGCTTCGAGTGACATAAGAGCTTGCATTAATGAGGAAATTTACGAGGATTTTACGAGCAAATTTATCAATTTGCATTTTACGAGGAAATGGAGGGGTACATATTTGTAAGGGGTTCTAACGAGTTATATGATCACAGCACATTTTATAAGTTGACTTCATGTTTTCGTTACAGAGAACGACAATGTATGCTCTGAAACATTCCGTGCGCGCAATGTGAATGTTTCAACATTTACGATGTCGTTTTATGGTTATCGAAAGAAAACATACTTAACACTCGAGAGTTTAGTCGACTACTTCAAAAATAAAACATTTAATTAGTCAAATATTGTGTCCCTTAAATTGAGTTAGCCTGTAGGGGCTTTCGTATTTTCATCATTTAAATAGTAAGGCTGGATATAATCTGTCCGTATTTCGACGAGAAATCAATTCATCTTTGAACCATCTGATGAGCTGCGTCACTTCGACTATAGTCGAAGTTACTAAGTTACTTAGGTAACGGTGAAGCTAACTTTTCAGCGCCGAGCAGGTCGGTGAAAAACCATAGGAAATTACATAGGAAAGTAATTTTAATCATAAAGAGACTCCACTCTAATCTGAACGAAAATTAAACACGATCGTTTAGCGATGTCATGGATAGAGGCAATTAGTCCAGCCAGCCTTCCCTAGCAATGAGGTTTATCAAACAAAAAACAAATAGATTTCACAAAAATACCATGCAAATTATCATAAAAATCGTAATACATCGAGAGGTTTGAGTTTCACGAAGCTGAAACACCGCGTTTATCTCGAGCGCGTTTTTATGTAAAAAATTTGTGCGTAAAGAGGATAAGGACAACCACTATTTGACAAGGACCATCTATATAAACATTATACGTGTACATGTATAAGAAGAGCTGTATGTGGATGGCTACATGCCTGGTTCCGGGGCCGCGGTTCAATAGCTCAACCATAATGCACCGCTTTACAAAAGTATGCGTCATACGGAGCCTCGTAGCGGAAGATTAATTTTTTTGTTTTGTTTTGTACGTGATGACGCAAAACGCGTACAAAACGAAAAATAACATCTTCCGCTACGAGGCTGTTTTTTTTGCTTTTCTTTTCCCTTATAAAAAATTAAATTTAATTTAAATTACTCGTTCGAATCCAAACACCTGCGTCTCGGTATAAAATAAAAATGAAAGGAAATAATGAGCGTAGATACTTCTTCAACGACATACACGCACCACAATTTAATAGGATATATAAAAAATCACATTCGAATTTCGGAATAAGGAAATTTTTCCCACCCAGAATACCGCCTTATCTGCCTTATCTTATTTTGCCACATGAAGTCCCATTAAATCTCATGGCGTCACGCGTGACCCAGTACGAAACGTTAGCACCATCTTTGGTTGAATGCCAGTAGCACCACAGTACCAACCCCGTGTCAAGTTTGCCTAGTCTTTGAAATTTTTCTTTCCTTCGTTATTATTATCCTTTTATAGGATGTTCCAGGGATTTAAACTCCTCGGGCTTAAATCCTTCGGAGATGAATGAACCGGATGAAAATTAATGTATTAAGATGTGGCCGTGTGGAGAAGCTTACAAATACTTAGATTAAATCAATAAATTGGATTGGGCGAGTGGAGAGGAGAAGAGTAGGAAAAAACAAGAGGCTAGAGCAGCAGAGCTTCCGAGCGGTAAATTTGATGGCAAAAATGAGTTTCACTAACACAAATGCAATTTAGATGGGAAATGATTAGACAAGGATTAAGCGAACTGACCCTCGACGGAAATTCGTGGACTTTGCCATTGGAGGCGTGAACACAACAATGCGAGGCAATTCAGATAAAGATGCTCGTGCCATGGCAACCAGCAAATGACCAGTAACCTGGTGATCCATTTAGATTTTCTAACAAAACAATTTAGAGACCGCACTTATTAGGCCATTTCTTAAAGACCCTGACTTTTCCTTTTCCAACGTGTCTACCTACATGATCGAGAGGTACTCATATAGAAGTTTCGTAAATCGCACTTTGGCCGTCGTGAACTCACGCGCGCAAATTCGACACACTCGTTGGTTTAAAAAAAACCACTCACGGTTATCGCTGTTTTTAAACCAATCATATCGCATTAATTTTGCACACATCATTTCACGATTTCTGAAAGTGCACTCGTAGACCGACTATCTGAACACCCCCAATAAAATAGTTGCACTTCCGTGTTTGTGCATGCTTTCGATAACAGTGATTTAGATAGTAGCTGGTCAAGCTGACATATTTTTCGTATCGAATTTTGACTTTTCAAAATCTTAAAAATATAGGCGATTTAGAAAACGTTTCTGTTGCCAATGCATAGCCCGAGATTTTGGATCATTTGTCCGCAACGTTTAACTTCGTGTATTTCGAGACCAAGATCTCAGTCCGAGAACATGCACCTCCTTGGTTCCGAAAAACAAGAATTGATAAGCTGTCCAAACTTGGGATCATACGACCACAAATTTTATCTTCCTGTATTTCGAGACCAAAATGTCACTCCGAGAACATGCACCGCCTTGGTTCCGAAAAACAAGAATTGATAAGCTACCCAAACTTTTGATCATATTACCCCAAATTTTAACTTCCTGTATTTCGAAACCAAGATTTCCCTTCAAGAACATACATCTCCATGCTTCCGAAAAACAAGAATTGATAAGCTACCCAAACTTGGGATCATATTACCCCAAATTTTAACTTCCTGTATTTCGAGACCAAGATGTCCCTCTGAGAACATGCACCGCCTTGGTTCCGAAAAACAAGAATTGATAAGCTATCCAAACTTTTGATCATGTTACCCCAAATTTTAACTTCCTGTATTTCGAGACCAAGATGTCCGACCTACCGGGACAAGTTGAAAAAACTAAAAGAGCACTATTTAAATTCGGAATGCGTAGGGAAATCATGAACTGCAAATAATAGGACATAAGTTAGCCGCCGCGCAACATTCAGAGAGCATAATTCAAAAAAGTACTCTTAAAAAAAATCATTAGCAGGCGCACTTCCTCGTAGGCAGGCAATCACTCATAGCACGTGTTCTTCGGGGAAAGCAACCTTCGAGGGGGTGCTTTTTCCACCGAAATTCATTCCTTCCGAACTCGTTGAGAGAAGTTCGTCGTGAAGAGGCCGGTCTCGTCCATTCAAATGAGCTACTCTGGGGCCATAAATACGCCTCTTTCTCATTGCTAAGTAGGAGCTTTTCAAAAAGCAACAAACGAAAGACGTAGCGGCGCGCAAACTTGGCCGTGTTCCGGCTACGCAATAACGATCCTGGCAGCGGCCACTTATGTTTTCATTAGATCTTATTTCGCAGAAGTGGGAATACGGCTAAGCGAAATAATATCTGGAACGGTGAATAGAAGAGAAGAAAGCAAGGAAAAAAAAAGCAAGAATAATAATAATAAGAAATCCCCACACGGGCACAAATTTCGTAGGAGCGAACGCGGATCCGTCTCAACACTTGCCAGGTCATTCCTCCCACATACGCAAAAAGTCCGATCGATTTTGAATCTTTGCACGCAGAAAGAAAGAAAGGGGCCTGTTGCCCCTTTCATCTAATTTGGGCATGCGGAAGCAGGTCGGATGCACCGCTTCCTAGTTCGGCCACGGAAGGGCCCGATTAAAACCCGAGCACCGAAATTAATAAGGCTTCGAAATGGAGCGTGAATAAAAAAATAAGATCCATAAATCAAACTATGTCGGAATTTACGCGTCGCTTAGAAAAATGCGTAACAATCGCATTCACGCGGAATTAGATCCAGCTTCGGCTTTTATCGATAGTGGCGAACAGCGCTTTTTCCGTACTCTGACAAGAGGGGCAAAAAATACATATATATCATAATGGATGGGGTGGGGCCTGTGCCATTATAAATTGCACCTGATTGATGTGGGTCAAGCCAGGTCAATCAACCTTCGCGCATAGTCCGCTCGTGGCGCTGCGTCTTCCCTCCCATTGTTGCGTGGCTGCAGGTCCCCGAAATGAAAAGCCGGAGGATTTTCTGAGGTGAAAATCAATAGAACTGCAGCTGAACTTGACAGGTGAAAAATCTTGGATTCGAGGAAAAGAAGAAGGGCTTTGAGAAGGAAGATACTGAACTCGTTGTAAATAAAATTGCCAGGCGGTCGTACAGGGATGAGAAAGTTCGTGAACTATAGTGCGTTTTGAGGTACAGGTTACGGACCCCGATTACAATTATTCGACAAAAACGACGAAGCCCAGAAAGCGCAGCTATAGCGCAACTAGATTTGGGACGTTAATCGCGAACCCTCCGGGATTCAATCCGTACAAATACGGCTGACGTTCTCCTAATTGAGCTATCAAATTTCGATTTACCGTTTTTAAGAGGAGCAGACCCGTAACGCAAACTTTTGCGGGTTGAATGAAGTATATTTAGCCAATTATAGAAGCGCCGTAGTGCTACATGCACGTAGAACTTAACTTTCTAGTGAGACTATCTCCATTCTACATCCTGCATGATTGGTTTAAAAAGCTATGGGCGCATCATAGAAATAAAGCCAGTCGAAGCTAGGCTATACTTTTTCTTCATAGTTGCTCGGTATTACGACCTTTTCACGCGAGCTATTTATGATTGTACTTGTATGAAACTACCGACCAATCAGAGAAAGGGAATCTTAAACATTGCCGCCATCTTAGGAGTCCCGGTCGGCATCAAATTGACTAACATTACATCGTCAATGTAAGTGTGTGTGAAAAAATTTCAAACGAACCGAGAAAATGAAGCCGCTTTTTTCGACTAATTATACCTATAATGATATCATTAAAAATACAAACGGATACCCTTTTCCAGGCGAGTACAATCGTTACGATGTTGCGTTGAATTCTTTTCCGAAAGGTTTAATAACGAGGAGACGGTAGTTTGTAACGCGTGTAGCCCACGCTAGGAAGCAGCTATTAGTACCGAAGTTTTCCACGCTTCCGTTCGCTTTTCTACAATTGTATATATGATAATAGAAAGATATCGTTTCATATTTCCATTACAGGGACGGGAATTCCCTAATTATATATAATGTTATTAATCCCGCAAAACAGATAAAGGTAACACTATCTTTCGGGTACACACTAGCCAGCAGACCATGTGCACAACTAAAAACCACCAACCCAAAACTTTCAACGTGAACTAGTTTCTATATATAAAAACTTAAGACTAAGTAGTTTTGCAAAACCTGAGCGTACACACTGCAACAAACCATGTCGAGAAAACTCAGCAGACGATAGACGAAATCATTAACTAATTTCATCGATATCGTGAAGACGAAGCGTTGATTGCAGCGCCACCGCCAAAAGTTTGGCTATTTTGCAGTTTCTCTCACCGATACTCAACGGGTACGCCAAACTTAGTTCGCAAACCTGATTTTCTAGTTTATATAGCTTGACCAAAACAGTTTGCTACGCCTGTTTTTTCGTTGCCACAAACCAGAAAAGTTTCAAGTTTCAAGTTTTTAGTTTTGGTGATAGTGGGTATACCCGACTTTACAACAATGAATCAGCGTGAAACTAAAACAATGCGTATAGTATTTCGTTTTAGATGTGAACGAAATCTATAGTTCCAAAGGACGCCTTGAAGGCTCACACTAAGCGCGTACTCGTTCGCGAGATCCTGACTGAGATAATCGATTAAATCCGATGTCTGCCGATTACTGACCTATATAGGATCGGTAAAAGAACAATTGTGTCTGCTCCATCGTAATTAATCCGTGGCAACTGATGGTCGGCGATTCTCCGAACAAGCTACGAAAAGGGAAAACGGAGAACTCCTTAAGTGGCGCGAATCCAATGAAGCGCCATCATAAATTCCCCACTTTTGCTCAGGTTCATAAATTCCGATCTTCTTCTATTCGAAGTAAATGTTCCGAATTTAAACGACGAAGGGCCCCGACGCATGCAGCATTCATTCCCTGCCACATTCGAGTGCGGGTCTTGCAATGCGCAGCATCGAACACACTCAAAATCTGAGCAATATAGCCTACTCGACATACAATGGGAGCATTTCTCGGTATAACGTATCGAGTATAGTGCTCGGATGTAGCAACTTCTGCACTTAATGCTGAAATTTTCAGAAACTTTACCAAGAATTGTCATTCGTTGAATCGATTCACCCACACGGTCGAGGAAGCAATTAACTACTGTATATAATGCACACGTTGAAAAGGGGCTCGCGAATTAAGCCATGCATGCGCCTCGTATCAAAAGCAAACATTCTCTTAACTAAGGCCAGTCCTCTCCAATAACTCTTCAGAGATGAGCTGGCCGCATTCAGATTGAAAAGAGCATCCGATGTTTCATTTCAATCTCGCTTCTCTGTTTACCGTGCAGTTGTATGAAAATAGCGTGGAACCCGAATGTTTTTTTCAGTCGGCAACCTCAGCAACATGCAAATTGACGCCATTCCGGGCGTCTAAGCCAATGATCTGATTCACGCGGGATTTGCCAGCTATGAGCATCAATCGTGAAATTACCGAGGTTTTTAATCATTTAGGTAGGTACCATTTGGCCGATAAGTTCATTACTGCCTTCATTCCTGGCATAGGCCAGTTTATGGCGTTCAAAGCCGGTTGTCATTCTCGTTTATTTTCAATCTAGGAAACACAACCTATCGATTAAGCAAAAAAGACGGGTGTAAGAGCTCATATACGCTTTTCTTATACGCAGGAACCTTCTGGCAAATTTGTTGACGATAAATAGCGCGAAAACCTTAAATGTCAACGCGAAGCCGCCGCACACGTGAACGTCCCTGGCACGGCAACCTAATTACGGAAATCTCAAACAAAATGCCACTTAACGCTGATTTCGATCAGAGAAACCTACGGCGCATTGGGTGAGAAAAGCAGAACGGCCGCGGCAGCGCACTAATGGCTTTATGGGTGCCATATTGGATCCGATGCATGTTCGGATTCAAAATGCACCGCTTAACATAACGCAGTTATTGTAGCCTACGCGTGTTTCTGCTCAGAAACATTCGCGGAGCAACACGTATACAGAGTTCTCTTTTGAGTTAACCCAACAACGCTACATAAAGAAGAGATGCATGTTTGTATGTGGGTGGCTTTGTGGGGGAAAAGTGTTTCCATGAAGCGCCTTTGCTGAAGTGATATGGGGGGGGGGCTTCCAGCATGGTCATGATTAGTTCATTAGGCCTACTTCGTCGCTATCGGTAGGTTAAGCACAGCCCAGGCGTTCCAGCTAGATACGCTGTAGTTCGAGTAGGGAAAAACGCGTGGTTTTACAAAGAAGGAATAAAGAAATTACGGAAAAAAAACCCATGCTCGTTAATTCGAATTAAGCACGTAAATAGTTTTACATTTTGAAATGACGTGATTTTTTAAGTAGTTAAATTAGAAAACATGTTGTCTCATGGGTTACGTTAATACATTTAAAGACTTCAACGGTGCAGGTTCGTCAGAAAAGGACGTGTTCCTCGAATAATCAGATTACCCTTTTGCTCGCCAGGTTTTATTCAAATGAATTCCCCAAAGCTCGTATTTTAAATCGGCATTACCAGCGAGTTTTACCTCTGTAATGTCATTGACTTTTCATTGTTGGGCGACTGATTTGGCCAATAAACTAACGCGACTTTCGGTTTCGGATGATACAGGTAAGTATACAATTACGTACTTTAATACACGTATATGAAAAAATAAAAAGGTATATCTAAGCCTCAGTTTCCGTAGGAGTTTCCGAGCCATATAGGGATTTAAGGATTTTAAAAACAAGCTGACTTAACATAATTTCGTAACGAAGTGTCGAGTTCCACTCCGACTTATTCGATTAGAAAACGTTGACTGTTGCGTCAAACGAGTAATTTCGCTAGTTGGCCGCGTCTATGAATCCGAGTTGAGAGAAATCTGTCGCACGACTTTCCACTCGGATGGTTTTCGTGCGCACGATTTGTTTCAACGTAAATAATGGACATCAAAATAATTAAACCATCGAATATTAAAGGGGGAATAAACTTGTCAGTTGTTCGAGAAGCGTGCCGCTGATAGTGCTCTTATATATGAGCGTGTGCAATCAACTGAATTCAACAATTAAACAAAGTAAATAGACGGAAGGTCGTGCGCGAGTGCTGCTCGACAACAACCAGCATCCTCTTCGAGGAGCAATAAGATCTAGAGTTTGTTTTTCAACGACAAAATCCAAGCTTTTTGAAACCATGCACGACGATAGATTTGACAGTTTCAAGTCGGACTATCATCAAACCAAAACTAAACACTCCAAACTTTAAGCTTTTCCGGTTTGTTGCAACAACAACAAAAATATCGCAGCAAACGGTTTTTGCCAAACTAAAGACTAGAAAATCAAGTTTGCGAACTAAGTTTGGCGTTCCCGTCGAGTGTCAGTGAGAAGAAAGGAAAATAGCCAAACTTTTGGCGGTGGCGCTGCTTTCATCGCTTCGTTTGCACGATATCGTTGATACTGCCGACGACAATGTATCGTATCTATCGTGTTTTGAAGTCTGCATCCTCTGTCGTCTGCGGAGTTTTGTCGATATGGTTTGATGCAGTGAGTACGCTAAGGTTTCGCAAACTAGTTTGTATTATTTTTTTAATAGAAACTGGTTCACGTTAAATGTTTGTGGTTTTTGGTTTTTTGTTTTGGTGGCTAACGTCTACCCGACTTAAGAACAGTAATAGTTGTTCACGTTCATTACATCACAATATATTTTCTCCTACGATTTTATTCACTCTGTACCGTGTTACGTAAACATTTTATCTGGAACGAAAATCGAAATCGTAATTATTTGTGTCATTTTTCCCAAAAGTATGGTTTGGTGAGAAACTTGCTTAAACGTTTGCTAAATCTTGTGAGAAATCTGTTGAGAATCTGCTCAATGTTGAGAGGAATCTGCATAGCCTGCTCAATGTTGAGAGAAATCTGCGTACACTCCTGCTTTTTTTAAACGTTCAGTGTAAAAGTCGATGGCGGAATCTGCTTGTACTGTCTGTCGTATCGACGCCCTAAAAAGGTCTTAACAACCTCCAACTTCAGTCTCGTCATCATTTAACTTTGTATGAGCCAGGAGAACGTTGATACAATGTTCTGACAAAGAAATGCTCCTTGCCTCTAGACGTTCATTTCTAGTGCATTAAAAGTTTGATGAAACTGGGCTTGAATAACCTATAGGCTATAGCTGCCATATGCTGCGTACTTTGATACATAAAATAGGCATACAGGCAGCGCCATCTGCAGATCGCGTTCAACTTTTGCCTTTATGTCACTCGCTGGTAATTAGTGACCGCGCGGACCCATATATGATAGATGAAGATAGTATTAAATGAAGTTAACGGCGAAAGCGGAGATAAAAGTACAAAATATGACTGGAATGCATCGCGGATTAATCGGTCCAAATAAGTCAGAAATTAGCCGTGGGAATGAATGGTGTTGAATGACAGATGCGAAGTCAATTCCAGAAAATGCATCGCGCTCGAAGCCATCAAAAATTAGGATCGAAACACGAGCGTAAATTCATATCAAAAACGCATTTACATGTAAATATTTGAATAAGAGGAAAAGGGTGCGCCCTAAGCAACCCTCGCATATAGCCTTTGCAGAAGAGGAAAATCAATGCTCGTAATTTTTGTGCAGAGGCAACATTTTCGATTCAACTTTTCAAAAGTTGCGTATCGATTATTTGACACAAATATGCAAACTATACAGCCTCGGATATTCTACATCAATTAACTTCGTAGTCGTAGGCTTTCTTTAATAATGTACGTGCATGTACATGTAGCTAAACTTGAAATCAGGTTCCCTGGTGAGCATGCAGGCTGAATCAACGACGTACGCGATAACTTTTGCCTCAAACTGAAAATATCGAAATTAAGGCTGAGTCACGTCAGGCAGGTTTAGCGAAAAGCATTTCGCGCATAAAGGCCAATTAAACAGGTTCATTCGTGTATACTAAGTAGCTCGAAAATCCACGTGAAAAGCACTAATCTTCTCGATGGTACAATGACCTTGAAATATTTTCTCAAATCAAATTTTGCCTTTTTCCGAGTGAACTGTCTTTTGCATGAGACACGCAAAACATTTTACAAAACAACAAACTCGGATAAAAATGAATGAATGCTGAAATAAAAACCGCACAAATCCATGCGGTGTTTACAAATGCAAGTTTTTTAGAGAATGATACAGAAAATGCGGGTGCGAAACGTTAAGGACGTCACATACGAGGAAAGTTATACTGTATATGGAAATAGCGAGAAATTGCAGAGAAGTTATTTCACCTGAAACAATTGCTTCTTGCTGGTTTCAGATTGTATGACATCACTGTTTCAAAGGCAAGTTTGGGTAAACTAATGGCGAATTCGACTCACCCAAAAAGTGTACACCGGGTGTAGCTACAAAGTGAGGCATAAGTCTGTAAAGTGTTGTTGCCCCTGCTGCCTGCAATAGTGCCGATTTAACAGACTTATGCCTCACCTTGTAGCCTACACCTGGTGCACGTGGGTGTACACTTTTTGGGTGAGTCGAATT
>JAQGBX010005518.1:0-13569 GCA_034698745.1 Megaphyllum sjaelandicum
TATGATCACCACCGCAGCGCCACTACGGTGCAACAAGACCAACTAACTAGATATTTATCGATTTTGAGCGCATTAAAATAACATGCTCTCCGGGCCACAATTTGCAGCGCCATCTGTTGTGAATATTGCGCAAAAGGAACACTTATCCCCTCTTTTTTCCCCCTGCGCGCTCTCACCCACGGTGTAAGAGTAATAAGGTGAGAGCGCGCAGGGGAAAAAAGTGAGCCGATAAGTGTTCCTTTGTGCAATATTCACAACAGATGGCGCTGCAAATTGTGGCCCGGATAGCATGTTATTTCAACGCGCTCAAAATCGATTGAGTGAAGTGATCGATCTTTTAGTTGGTCTTGTTGCACCGTTGTGGCGCTGCGGTGGTGATCGTAATCCGATATCACGCAAAACAGCACCACAACAAACAACGCCGTCTAGCGAGCGCTGTGGGCAAAGGAACACTTATCGGTTCAAACACGCTAACGCTTCAACATAGGACGCGCTCTCACCTTATTACTCTTACACCGTGCGACAGGTATTAAAACGACATTCAAAAAACTGATGTGGGCGTGTCAGGCACTCCTTTCCAACGGAGGGCCAATGGATGCATCCTTTTCACGATGATCAGCGCCACCGCTAATCGTTTTTTATCTCTTTTACCTCGGGTTTACCAATTTTTTAGGGTTGGGTACAAATTTAAAATAATAATAATAAAAAAAAATACAGTGGAACTGTGAAAACAATTTTTGTCCACAACATTTTTAGCCACCCCATACGTGTTAAACCTATGCACCTCGTCTACTACTTCATTGGGTTGATAGATATTCTTCGAAAGTGACTATTTTCTAATTTGTTATTGAATTATGTGAGTAATCTTAAAATCTTTTTGCAACTTGCAAGCAAGAATAGGCATACTGTTTGAGAAATACACTTGAAAAGTTCGCCATTTCAGTAAAAAAAAAACAGAATATAAAATTGAGTGTTAATTATTTCTCAGATAACATAAAACATCATTCGCGCTTCGTTATAACGTTAAATCAAATTTTTAGATTTAAAAAAATGCACGTTATAACGGGGATTGACTGTGAAATTTAAAAATGAATAGATACGAATGGTAAGTACATGTAGTACTGTAAATGCATTTGTTTAGCCAAAATTTCATAATATCAGAATTCGGAATTCGTCTTACACGAAGAAATTAACATTATTCGTCGATGCCCTTGGATGGGGACTGAAAATGAGTTCGTATTATCAGAAATTCGTATGAAATAAATTATTCTTAATGAGGTTCCACTGTATTTATTTTCCAAGCTTATAAACAATTATAATACGGAATTTGTTTGAACTTGATCATCTTTTAAAATTTCCAATCACTTAATCGGGGAATTCTCCGATGAAAAAACATCGGAGAATTCCCCGATGAAAAATCTGCCTTGCTGTTAATATAGCCTATGGATGCAAATAAAGAATACTTTGCGAATGTCAGTATTTTCCAATACGCAGCAAGTTGGCAGACTTTACTAAATGCTTTTTGTCCTATATAAACTTAACTAGAAACACGCGTTTCTAGTTTCCTCGGAATTAGCATTTAGAATTAACCGGTGTATTTCCAAGTTTCGTATCCCACAACACACCCAAACACTACCAGCTAGCACATTTAGAACAAAACATGGCGGATTTTCGTCACGTGACACAGCCAGCCATTAAAAACATGCCCCCTGTTGGCCGCTCTCTCAGTATATAGGCTCTCAACAAATAGTAATATGTGTGCCACTCTGTGTATTACAAATCTGCTTTAATTGGATTTCCAAAAAAAGGAATGCTACAAACATTCTTGAAAGCTTAAAAGCGCTTCTATATATATGTATAAGCTCAGCCAGGCTCCACTAAGCTTTCTTGGTGTGCTCCCTCATTTAAAAATCATGCTGCATTCTTATCTCGCTTGGTGGCGCTAGTGTGCGCCGAGTTGTAAGCGCCTGCAATATGCATTCTTTGTGCTTGCACAATTTATCTTTGCTTATGGTCATGTATGTACAAGCTGCCCCTTCAAAACATATATTGTCCATATGTGCAATATCTTTAATTGTTGCCATGAAGCTTATTATGCTCTTTCCTTTTATGAAATGGGCCATATACAGTATTCCCATATCTGGTTTTTATATTTCCATGTTTAGACCGACTGGTCCATATTATACCCATAGCTGGTCGTCCATATTATGCCTACTTTTAGTCCATGTCAAGACCCTATCTTGTCTATATCATTCCCATATCTGCTACAATTGTGTTATGTCCTTATCTGGCCCTTAGTTCTTTATGTATCGGTATACGGTATGTCAGATTATCTCATTTGCATTATTTCTTAAGAATTGTTTGATTATATTTTTTTTTATTGACGTAAAACTACTGATAATGTACATTTACAATTGTTCGACCTTTTCTATATCTGAATGTTTTCATGGAACTCATTATCCAATGTTGCCTTATATGAAATGGGCCAAATACGCTTATATCTGTAACTATTTTTATTAATGACAGACTTACTCAATTGCATTGTTTTCCAAATTGTTTAATTATGTCTTTGCTAATTTCCTGTAATTGATGGGTTGTATTTTTTATTATTATTGTAGAAATGGCGTGTTTGCTGACCAGTCCAATTAACTCGTGACCATTGTTTCGGGGGTCGCCCTGGAGCATCGCAAGATGAAGAAGGAAGTCAGCCTGGATTCCCAAGGAGGACAGAGCTCTGGTAAGCCATACTCACTTCCTGTCTCATTTTGAAAAAAAAATGTATTTCCGGTTATGTCTTCCCGTTACGTCATCGAATCTATTTGTAAGATTTATGTTCCGAGATAAAAAAGCTTTTAGGAATGATAAATGCCTGAAGGAAATTGGCCAAGCGGAAGTAGATCTTCGATCTGTTTAATATTGACCATCGATAGGCAGACTTTCGCTAGTTGAGCTAAATCTCGCTCCAATCGAGCAAAAACTTTACTCGAGTTAGCCAAATTCTATCGAATCGAGCAAATACTTACTCGAATTTACCAAATGCTCATTGGAATCAAGCAGTTACTTACTCGAGCTGAGCAAATGCTCGCTCGAATCGAGCAAATGGTTACTTAAGTTCAGCTTTAAATCGACCAGTTTTTATGGAGTAAATGCGTTATGCAAGTGCTTTTTCGTAACATTTAAACTGAGCAATTGCTTTTAAATGCTCGCTTAAACAAGTTTTTTTATTTATAAATTATTTAACTATGTACAGAGAATGTTTGAATCATAATTTCTACTTGAGCAAATACTTGTTGTGGGCGTTGCTACATTTCAGCAAAATGCCCTTTTTTGCAAGATTTTACCTAAACATTAGCGAAACAAATGCTTCTTACTTTTAAAGTAAAAACCAGTTTTAATGGAGTAAATGCTTAATGCAAGTGCTTTTCCGTAACATTAAACTGAGCAAATGCTTTTAAATGCTCGGTTGAGCAAAAGTTTTAATTTTTAAATTATTTAACTACTGTATACAGATAATGTTTGAATCATGATTTCTACTTGAGCAAATGCTTGTTGTTGGCGTTGATAAATGTCAGCAAAATGCCCTTTTTTCAGGACTTTTACCAAAACATTAGCGAAACAAATGCTTCATACTTTAAAGTAAAGACCAGTTTTAATGGAGTAAATGCTTTATGCAAGTGCTTTTCCGTAACGTTAAACTGAGCAAATGCTTTTAAATGCACTTTACCGTAACGTCCAACGGAGCTAATGGTTTTGCATGTAATTTATTGTAACGTTGAATGGAGCAAATGCTTCAGGCTTTACCATAACTTCAAGTTGTTTCGTCTCAAATGCTCTATTTTGGCATATTTTTGTCACTTATTATAGCATTTAACTTCAGTTAGTACTTAAGTCTTCTTTGTCACCCAACAACTTTGACGAATTACTTCGTGCTACATGCAATTTTCCAATGATTACAATATGCTTCCAGCATAACATATGGTGTTAATTGAGCAAATGCTTAATTTTTGTAGCAAAAGCTCTATTATCTTGTACTTTATACTGAGCTATTGCTCTATCTTCTGCAATAGGCGAAGTAAATGATCATCTGCTTTTCAGTAGTAAATTCTATATCAACTGTTACTTTATACAGGGGTCTCGAAGCCCAGAAAAAGTCAGGGAACTTGAAAATGTCTGGAGAAGTCAGGGAAGATTGACTGTTATGAAATAGTCAAGGAAATTCATTGTAGTTAGGGCTTATTTGGAAACATTTTTGCATTTTCCCAGTACAAATTTGCTCATGTTTCTGATGAGAAATCTGCAAAATTCTGCACGTTTTCCAAATACAAATTTGTAACATTTACCTTATTCTCAGAGTACAAATTATCAAAATTTTCCACATTTTCCGAGTACAAATATGCAAGTTTTCCACGATTTCTCAATAATTTTTTTTAAAATTCTGCACATTTTCCGAGGACACAACTGGAAAATGTTGCACGTTTTTCGAGTCCAAATGTGCAAAATTTTTCACGTTTTCCAAATACAAATGTGCAAAATTTTTCACGTTTTCCAAATACAAATGTGCAAAATTTACCACGTTTTCCTAGTCCAAATATGCAAAAAAATTTCACGTTTTCCGAGTCCAAATTCGCAACATTTTTCACATTTTTCGAGTCCAAATTCGCATAATTTTTCACATTTTGCGAGTCAAAATTTGCCAAATTTTTCTCATTTTTCGAGACCAAAGTTGCAAAATTTTCCACTTTTTCCGAGCACAAATTTTTAACATTTTCTCAATACTAAATTTTCATGCAATTTTTTTTAAAAAAAATTCTATGTTAATTTTCAAAATTGTCGTTAGTAAATTTAAAAATAGTTTTCAGTGTCAATTTTTCAAGTGGTCACTGGTCAGGGAATTTTTCTTAAAACCTGCAAGGTTACCGAAATGTTGACAAAACATTTTGAGTCAAAAATACTGACACTGTTTTCAATTTCATGAATACCAAATATTCAGTAATGCAGTATCTTCTCGATTTTGTTAGTACAGTGAAACCTGTTAAGAGTGACCACCAAAAATAAGTGCTTTGTTGATCACTGTACAAAGGTTGTCACTATACAAAGAATGCCTGATTTAAATTAACTGCGAATTTGATTGGGCCCACTAGTGCAGTGCAATTGGCTAGCCAGTGCAACCGGAAACCTACTTACATCTATACAATATTAAACATGCCAGAAGGGGCCGAGTCCCCTTAGCGCATTAATGTCTTCTTCTTCAGTATCTTCTCCTTCTTTTAAAATGATATTTCTGTGTAGGTTATCTTTCTTTATAGATTACAAAATGTGAAAATTTCGTCACGAAAACAAGCATAAAGACTGTTTTTAATATTAAGGAAAAGTCAGTGAAGTTGAAAATGCCATTTCTTGGGTAACCCTGTACATTATCGTGATATTTTTGCTTTGGCACGCTCGGTTGATTCCTGTGATGCTACATCGCTTTCAGTGATTTTTATCCGGAGGCGAATGAGGTTTAATTTGCGGATAAAATTTCTGGTAAACGATTGAATCGAAAAAGCAGCTAGCTACTACGTTTTACGATCTAGGCTCCCAAGTTGCGAGATCTTGCTTCAGTTAAATCGATCGATCCATTGATTTTTCTTGACTTGACCCGGAATATGCTTCATTGTTAGCGTTGATTATCTTTCTCTCTTTCATTTTGGGCGAGGATGAAACCGCTTTTCTTCTACGTCTTAAATTCTCATATCGTCGTAAAACATCTAATATATTTAATGGCAAGTGCTCTTTTAGAAACAAGAAAAAAAAACTTGGAAAAATATCGACGGAAATTAAATCAAAAGAGAAAATTTAGTGCTGAAAATATACGTTGTTGTTGATGAGATTTCACTTCATCTTGCTATTGGTATCATGATCCGTGTTCCCCAATAACCATTTGGGTATGATTAACGCGAAGCCATCTTGGGGGTACTTTTTTCTTCATTTTTTTGGTACGATGCGGAAGATCTGTTTCCTGTTGGAGTTTCGTCTATGATGAAATGTGTTAAAATGCAGGGTGTTTATTTAGTTAGTGCCATTTTGGATGTGAGATTCGGGGATGTCTGGGGAAATTAAATGTTATAGGTGAAGTGGTTAGGAACGATGTAGTTGCTGAATTAAATTATGGAAATGATGTTAAAACAGTTTTTTGGTTGAGAAACAGTTCGGAAAAATGTGTATGAAAGCAGTTTATGTGAATGTGTATAAAAACATTTTTGACAATGTGCATAAACACAGTTTGTTTGGGAAAATGGGTATGAACACAGTTTGTTTGGGAAAATGGGTATGAACACAGTTTGTTTGGGAAAATGTGTATGAACACAGTTTGTTTGGGAAAATGTGTATGAACACAGTTTGTTTGGAAAAATGTGTATGAACACAGTTTGTTTGGGAAAATGTGTATGAAAACAGTTTGTTTGGAAAAATGTGAATAAAATCAGTTTTAGTTTGGGAAAATGTGTATGAGAACAGTTTGTTTGGAAAAAATTAAATAAAATCAGTTTTAGTTTGAAAAAATGTAAATGAAATTGTTTTCATACACATTTTCTTAAACTAAAACTGATTTTTATTTGCATTTTCCGAAACTAAATTTATTTTAGTTTAGGATAATGTGTATGAAGACAATTTTAGTTTTGGAAAATGTGTATGAAAACAATTTTAGTTTGGGAAAATGTGTATGAAAACAATTTTAGTTTGGAAAAATGTTTATAAAACAATTTTAGTTTGGGAAAATGTGTATGAAAACAATTTTAGTTTGGGAAAATGTGTATGAAAACAATTTTAGTTTGGGAATATGTAAATGAAATAAATTTTAGTTTGGTAATATGGAAATGAAATCAATTTTTGTTTGGAAATATGGGAATGAAATCAGTTTTAGTTAGGGAATATGTGTATGGGAACATTTTTAGTTTAATGAAATGTGTATGAAAACAATTTTTCGTTTGGAAAAAAATGTGTATGAAAACGGTTTTCCTTTGGAGAAACGATTTGAAATCTTTTTTGTTTTTGACAAACGATTTTGAAAACCTTTTTTTCGTTTAAGCTAATGGTTTTAAAAGCTGTTTCTCGTTTGGACAAACTATATATTTTAAAAAAGTTTGTTTTTAATAAAAAGACGCATATCTTCAAATGTAAACATCTCCACCAAATCTTATTTTCAAATTATTATTTTGAAGCCTTCAGCACTTTAGCGGTTATCTGCGATCTTATTTTGTTGGCTCAGTCAATTTGCTTTAAATTTTGCATTCGAGTCATACATTCATTCAGTATTCGCATTTAAGTGCTTAGCAAATTTTTCTTAAGAATTGAATTTGAAATTGAGGAAAAATCTACTCTTGCTTAGCAACTAACCTTTTTTTGCATAAAATTCCTCGGAGACATTGAGCAAAAAAAGTACTTATGTGGAACATTACCTTTTGGAAATATATTCGTAGAAAACTTAGTTCATCTCATCTTAATTATTAGTGGAAATAGTGTGAAAAAAACCAATTTGTACATGTACAGTATATCTTAAGATGATTATTTATTTAACAAATGGCATATCATTCCTTTTGTCTTGAGTAAAAATGTTCATGTCGACTCGTCTCTCTGGTGTAACCTACATTTGATAAGAAAAATATTTTCATATTATTTTATATTAATCTGGGTGTGTTAGAGGGTGAATTCCCTTAATGCATGCATCGATGCGATTGTTTCTGCAATTCTTCAGGCTTAATATCGACTATTTTGGCAGCATTTGCATTTCATATTTCTCTTAGGCATTTGCATAATTTAATATTGGGAAAACTTTGGTAGATGTAAAAATGTATAGCTGGCAAATGCATTGGCTCTAAAACATATCAACTCTAGTCTGCGAAATTTAATTATTTAGTTCTGATTCATAAATAATGAATCGAGAGTGGCCCTGAAGCTTAACATATATATAAATAATTGCTAAAAGACATTTCGCTGAATGATTAATGAGAGAAAAGAAATAAAACGGAAGTTGGGCACTTCTTGGAAAAATCTACTGAGTATAAGGCTTCGAACTTGTTTTTTTATGATAACTTTTAAATATGCATAACATTTGAAGAAGAAAACATCAAAGATCTTTAAAATGTGATGGATTTTATCTAAAAAATATTGACAATGTTATTCGTGAAACCAAAATTAGGTCATATATTGTACGTGTAAGTTTGAATTTTTAATAATTTTAAAAAGTAAGTATTATAAAAAGTATTAACATGATATAATAAATACATGCATTTTAAAGATGAAGTGAAATGTTAATTTTTTGTAGTTTGTTTTTTTATTAAGAATTTCAATTTATCCACTTGTAAAGAAACGTGTTAAAACATTATTTGGGAGAAAAACTAATTGTTTGTATTATTTATGTTTTTATGCACCATTTACACGCGTAATTATCAGTGTTTTTGTTTACATTTTTAAGAAAATATACAGAATATATGGTTAAATATAATTTAGAACAAAGCTATCATATATTCGACATGAAATATAATTTAAACATCATTTTTATTACACTTTTTCAAATGTTTACAAATAATGTTTAAAAAAATAAATTAATTTAAAACATCTAGTTGAAAAAATTAATTTAAATTCAATAAATGCATTCTAAAAATCAATTTTTGAAAAAACGAAATTTATTCAAAATATTTTGCAAAATTCAGTTTTGAAGAAAATTCAATTTTATCTCTAAAACTGGTTTTGTTTAAATTATTATTTTTAAAATTAATTACTTCAATTAAATTTAACTCAGTACCCTACAGTCAACAATTTAATGCCATATGGTAGGGGGGTCAAGCCCATTTTTAGAAGAAAGCTCCTATGCTTTCAAATTCCAAATTTCCTATTCCAAAGTTGAAATCTGAAAAAAACGTATTGTTCTAAAAATTTAAATTGCAACAAATTATCCAGTTTTGGCAATCTGAATTAAAACAAAATGGTTTCCATTATCTGCTTGTTATTTTCGAGACATGTTTTAAATATTTGTATTGATTTAGTTTACTTTAAAAATAATAACTTCATATTTCAGTTAATAAATTTGAATGTAAAATATTTTGAAAACTCGTTTTCATTCACACGATATATGCGTTTTAAATTTTTGCAATAGTGTGACGCCTCTGTAATGTTCAACTTCAAAAAAAATCAATAAATGATGTAGTTTAAACGTGAAGTGTTATCTCGGAGTGAATACGAGATGCTAATTGATAAAGCTCGTTATAATATGCTGAATATGCGAGGCATTCCTACTTTATTTAAAGGCATAAAACTCTTAATTTAAAAGGCAAAGCAGATTGAGAACATTTCTTAAGACGAATTAATTGCTCAGAATAAGAAAGGCTTAATTTATGAGCGAAATTACTAATGAATATTTAAGGAGGGATAAAAATGAGCTTGATTTGAAATGGCAAACCGCATTTGCATTTGTTCAAACGAAACGTACATTTGATAAATGGATTGCTTCAGCACCATCAGCAAATGGAAAATATTATTTATAAAATGAGCAATTTGTATGAAAAATTGTTGTGTGATTATTGATTATGATAATGAACACGTTTAACTAACAGAATAGGAATTTGATGTGTGAATGTTTATCTTAAAGTTGATAAATGATGCATTCAAACTGAATGTCATTCAGAGTTACATCATGGTGTATTAAATTCTAATAAAAAAGGTGTTATTAAGTTGAATTTCATTAAAAATACGTTATATTAAATACACTGTACCATACAGCACAATTAATGCTGAAGTAATTTCATTCTGAAAAGATATTGTTGAATTAAATTTAATTGATGAAACATTATGGTGGATAAAGTTTTATTCTCGTCGAATTATTTAATTGTATTTAGAAAATTTTACGTTGTTTTAAATTTTTAAAAAAAATGTTGAATTAAATTTAATTTAGAAAAGTTCATGGTAAATTACATTCAATTCAGAAAAATTAACGTTGAATTTAATTCTATTCAGAAAAATGCTTGTCGAGTTAATTCATTCTATTTAAAAAAATTCACCTTGTATTTAATTCTAAAAAATAATTTTGAATTAAATTTTATTTAAAAAGGTCCATATTGAATTCAATTTTTAAAAATATTGTTATAAATTTTATTTTAAAAAAATTCCTCTTGAATTACCTTCTATTCAGAAAAATGCATTATGAATTTAATTTCATGCAGAAAAATTGAAGTCGAAGTCGAATTCAGTTCCATTATGAAGTTTAAAAAATTATTTTGACTTAAATTTTTTTTTTTTTTCAAAAACTTTATACAAAGTTCATTCTAAACTGATCGTTTCATTTATTGTTAATTTTTTTTTATTTTAATTGGATTTGGTTTCAAATTGGATTTTTTTATCATTGATATTGTTTGATTTCTTTTGATTAACAGTTGTACTTGTAACATTGTTGGAACAAGAGGTCACATATGCAGTAGTCCTATTGTAGGTCCTTTGGGATTAAGCGTGGAATGATGAAGCACCTTAAGGGAATCAATCAGAAACATACAAAAAGGAACCGAAATCGGAGCCAAAAACCCATGAGCTTAATTGTCTCTGATTGTTCGATAGTGCAATTATTAGTCCAGAAGCGCCGGAAGTTGAGCAAGACTTCAAAAGAACGAATCTTGCTCTTTTTCCCATGGCTTTTAGGCTTAGCTACACGGCTATATTTATATTATATTAGACATCTATTCAATTTGGCGGACAGATGCTCAATCGGGCTGAAATGCATTACGTCCTTCTTCCTACCTGACTCACGGATTCACTGACCGACACTTAGCCGTTTGGCCGGCATTAATGTATGTCCATCTCAATGGACCAACGCCTCTTCGATTACGCCCAAATTGAATTTTCTCGCTGGCTTCAATTATATTGCATGGATGCGCAATGGCAGTCGATGAGATTTTCGATCAATAAGTGAAGCCTACTCTGATTTAGATCATCATTGTATTGCGGAAACGAAAGTTGACATTTGGGTTATTAGTTCAGGGTTCCCCTAGACCTGGAAAACTTGAAAAAGCCAGGGAAGAATGGTTTATTTTGAAAAAGTCAGGAAAATTTAACGCAGTCATGGCGTTCAAAAATTAATTCTTCTACAAAGTGATCTCAATGCCTATTTTCCGAGTAGAAATTTGCAAAACATTTCCACATTGTCGGAGTACAGATTTGCAAAATTTTTCACGTTTTCCATGAACAAATTTACAATTTTCCACGTTTTTTGAGTATCAATCTGCAAAATTGTGCACGTATTCGAGTGTAAATTTTCAAAATTTTCCACGTTTTAGATTGTAAATTTTTAACCTTTTCACGTTTTCGGCTGTAAATTTTCAAAATCTTACTCGTTTCCGAGTGTTGTAAATTTGCAAAAGTTTCCAGGTTTCCGAGTGGTGTAAATTTTTAAAATTTTCGACGTTTCCTAGTGTAAATTTGCAAAAGTTTCCACGTTTCCGAGTGTAAATTTGCACAAGTTTCCACGTTTCCGAGCACAAATTTGCACAAGTTTCCACGTTTCCGAGTGTAAATTTGCACAAGTTTCCACGTTTCCGAGCTTAAATTTGCAAAATTTTCCACGTTTTCGAGTACAATCTTGCAACATTTCGACATTTCGAGCACAAATTTAAAAATTTCTACGTTTCCGAATACGAACTTGCAAAAGTTTCCACGTTTTCTATGTAAAATTTTACACAATATGCACATTTCCGAGTACAAATTAGCTAAATTGTCCACGTTTTCCAAGTACAAATTTTCCATGCAATCTTTGTAAATGCTTAAAAAATTCTATGTTTTCATAGTTGTCGTTAGTAAATTTAAAAAAAATCCAATTGTCAATTTTGGAGAATGTAATTTTATCACGTTGCCATTGGTCAAGGAAATTTTTTTACAACCCTGGAAAAGTCAGGGAATCTGAAAATGAATTTTCTGGGTAAACCCTGTGAATATGGTTTTTAAACGCATAAAGTGAAGCTTTTTTTTTTAAAGAAAAGGGGAATTTTTGACACTGGTTCTTAATCAGCTCGCCTAATTACTCCTTTCAGCGTGTTTTAAACAAGTTACAGTAAAACCTGGAAAAAGTGACCACCTTTGATTGGGGACCACCTGTTTATGTTGACCACTTTTTAGTGTATTGTTTTTTCTAGTATACGTTTCCTTTATAAAAATTCTCTGTATAGTGACCAGTGACCACCTGTCTATTGTGTACAGTGACCAGTGTGTGTTGTCTTTTTTTGCAATCTTTACATTGCCAAATGTACCTTAGAAAAGTGACCAGATAACAGATAAGTCACTTTGCATCTTGCTTTAACCCTTGGACATGATGATTCTGTACTTTTTTTTGGTTTTGTAGTTTTTTACTAATTTATTATAGTCTACTTGTATAAGTGCAGTGTTTATGTTCATTATTTTAATGTAATTCACGCATTCTTTGTATAGTGACCACCTGTGTACAGTGACCAACAAAACACTTTTTTGGTGGTCACTCTAAACAAGTTTCACTGTATTTTTTTGGATAATTGGGAGGCGCTTTGAACATTTTTTTCCTGAGCTTCACTTTTTCAGCATGGATACGCAATGGCATCGAATGCTTTTTTTAGCTTAAATTGAAGCCTCGTTATTTGGACCCCCGGTTTCTTATCTAGATGTTAAGCTGCACGTTTCCACACCATTTAAAACACGTTATTTGAAAGGGATGTGTTTATTGTGCCCCCCTTAAGTCTTAAGGGGGATTTGATCGATTTTTGTAGGATTAGGGATTTTCCCCTCTCGCCAAATCTCGTTTGAGTGGCAAGTGCGAAACCAAAGGTTTATCCGGGCTTAACCCTCTCGTTTCCAATCCTGTTTCCACTTCCAACGTAATTGTTTTTCGATTAATTTTAATCGGTTTGCCGAATTAACTTTCATTTGAAAATCAGGTTTTTTTTTAATGTTTTTTTTTCTTAAATTTGGCTTTTCGAAGGCGTTTCCGTTTCCGGTGGTTTATTTTGTGGGCTGAATTATCTATCAGTTTATCTTCCAAATAAGACTTTCTTGGGACTCTTTAAGCGTAATTCGCCCTTTGCACCTCGGGGACTCCGTACTGGTTTCATTTTCCACCTCAGTCATCAACTTCCCTCCTTCATAAAGGGAAAATGGTGGAGCATTTGGGGAATTTCCCCCAAGCATTCTATGAAAATAACGCCCTGATTTAACTTCACTAGTTTCTACAGTCGGTAGCAGTAATGGGAAAATAAAGGGGTCTCAGATAGTGGCTTTACGAATTGAACTTTTGTCTAAGCAGACGCGTTTGGAACGATTTTTTTTTGTTCTGAGCTTCACTTTATTAGCATGGATGCGCAATACAGTAGAACCTGTCTAAAATCAAACGCTTGGGACCAGGGGAAATCTTGATTTCAGACTGGTTCATCCAGAAACAGCTGCAAAATAGGGAATTTCCCCCTTTTTTTAATTCTAGATGAGTTACTAGCTATTGGGCATCATTTTTATACACTGTACAGGGAATTTCCCCTTTTTTTCTATTTTGGGCCCCATTTTAGTACATGTAAAGTGATTGCATCG
>JAQGBX010005519.1:0-13568 GCA_034698745.1 Megaphyllum sjaelandicum
ATGGGCTTGACCCCCCTACCATATGGCATTTAGTTGCTGACTGTAGGGTACTGAGTTGAATTGAATTGAATTGAATGACCGTCATCTTATCAAAAATCCTAAATCACCACTAAACTAAACATATATATACAGTGCCCAATGGGTTAATGTTCAAACTGGGTTTTAACGTAAAAAATGATTTTCCAAGCTGGGGTAACATTTTTTTTTAATTAAAGAGGTTGCACTATAATTCAAATCTAGCTTTCTATAACCGTAAAAAGATAAAAAAAAATCTTTTTTCTTTGTAATGGTTACAGACCCTTTACGGAATAATTCTTGCGATGATTAAGTCGCATCGTCATAGATATGGCTCACACTAGCTTGATGGGTCAAGAATTTAAAAAGATGGTCAGCATGCTCCAGCAGTTCTTTCTTCGTTACTCTTACTGTATTTTGATAAAGACTTTCATGTCCAAGGAAAACGTTTACTGTAGTTTTAATGTTTTTCACCTCAATGGACAATTCGTCTTTTGGGAACTGATGCAGAAATCTTCGAATGCAAATATCCGTTGGACCGATATATTATCTGAAGCATTAGTTTTCCACTCATTTCTTCCAAAGAAATTGCATTTTTGCATCTGAAAACGTCTGAAGCAAATCGTTCATGACCTGCACGTACGCGCATCATCAATATAGGAAGCCAATTTTAAACCTCGCATTCAGCTGAGCAAGAAATAAGGAACAATTCCATTGTTAGGGTTGTTCCATGCATATTAAACGAATCCAAAACTGAATCCTCATATACTTTAACATTTACCCATGGTAATGGAGTACATTAGTAAGCCATGGAGCTATTGAGAACAGAAACGTACAGCTTTGAGATCCTATACGTAATCTTTCAGATTACTGATGGGAGTGTCAGCATTCAACGGCATACATTTGCCACGTTATCTTTGTACTATTTCATTGCACTATTTCATCAGTCTTGACGAAACATGCCAATAATATCTCTTAATTTTGTTATCTTTTTTGATTCGTTAAATTCGTTGGAGCATTTTCGAAATTTTCCCGCGTATCATTTTGATAATGATTCCAGATTGAGTTTGAATTGTACATCGAACTTCACTTCTTCCGATGCTGCTGAATTAAAAAAAATATAAAGGCATAAATCCATTTAAATGTAAGTCTCGTTTATTTGATTCAGTTGAAGGCCCGCCCTAAAATGCGCATAACCTACGTGTAATTTCATTACGTACCACACGTAATTAGCACACACGTTCAGCCTTAAGTGAACGTTCCTATTCGATAATGTTTTTAGAAATTAATACATTTTTAAGTGTTCATGTACTGTTTATTAAAATAAAGTCCCAATTCTGCATTAAAAAAGCTAGTTACCATAAATTAAACAGCAATTACTGCAAGCACCCGTGCACATGGTGATTGCCCCCAATTAGGGGCACCATTTTCGTTACAATTAACCACCGTTACAAATAAATCAGAAATTTCTATTAAATTTAGGATATACTCCATCCTATGAAATATATAAAGTTATGAAATTGCAGTGATTAATATAGTGAGTACATATTTTATAGTGTTTTAAGTGCTTGAAAGTATTCTACTTTGGAAAATCTGTATAGTAATTTAATTCTAATTTGAAAGCATGTATACAAACTGTGTGGCAAATGGTTAAGTTTAACTGCAAGTTTAATTTTTAAGTATATTTTTTATAATGAATTGTACGTACAGTATTTGGAATAAGCGAAATTAATAAATGGTTTGATTGCACGAAATCATTATTTTATGTAGTTTGGATTATCTCTATAACCTTTTCTTACCATTTCAATTATTTGAATGAAATTATTATTATTATATATGTACCTTTTCAAGAATATTTATAACCGTTAAAAAGTTCTAGAATTACGATTACATATAGATTTGCAGGAAGTTTCAGAATTTAGAAGAGTTGCGTTTTATAACGTTAGGAAAGAAAATGTTGTTGAATGTTTTTGAAGGGTTCATCCCCTGAGCTTCAAACTATAGGAGAAACTTTTGTAAAATTGTTTAGTAAACATTGAGTTTGATGTTGAATATTTTAGAAAAAAGCAGTGCTTAGTTATCAAACATCCGTTCAAGCAGTGAAGAATCAGATGTTTACTTTATCCTTTCAACAACTTAAGAATATACTCAGACGATACACAGTGTATAACTAAAGAACAAATATTAGACAACTTGCAATGACGACTCGAACGAGTCAGAGAGAGATTAAAAAAGAGGCAATTGTGTTAAGCAAAGTGGCTTACTGAGAGGAAAATCCGTACTTCGTTGTGTCTTTTTTGTTATCAGAAAAAAATGTTAGCAATAAGGTCATCATTAAAGCGTTATATTCAGCTCTTAGACTAAATAGGATTTATAAAGTTCTCATATTCGCAAATTACATAAGCGCACTTCAAAGCTAAGTAACGTGGAATTGGTCAAATAATGTTCATTTGATTGAGCAAGTGGGCATTATGTAATGAAATAGCATCAACTGAAAATGTTGTTCATTTACTTCCTACAAACCTTCACATTTCATGGAGGAGGAGCGCCTCCAGAATGATTACCTCCAATCAATAAATGAAGCAAACCTTTGGTATTTTTATAAAATAATACAAACATTCAGCAAAGAGTTTTTAAGCCTACCAGTCATTTAACATACCTAAAAATACACATAAATAACACCATCCAAAAATATCTAAACTTGCTAAAAGTCTAAATCCTTACTCCTAACTAACAAACTTACCTTGCCTTAAGGTGTTTTGCCACGGAATACCGGAACCGCCCCACATAAGGGCTGGCACTTACATGCCCTTTTGGGGGGCTGGCACTGGGGCAATAACCCAAATACAGAATTCTAACCCATTGTACTAACCAACTAACCTGATCATGTATTATTTCAAAACACGAAATATACCTAAACACATCTATGTCAGAAGGGGCAGAGTCCCCTTTAGCACATTTTCATCTTCTCTCCATCTTTATTCTATTTTATTGTGCCACTGTACACTATTATGGCTTTTCATTGTCTGAATGAACAGCTGCACTAAAATGTATCGATTGGATATTTTAGGTCCACATGGTTGGTATAGATATATTCTCAAATAAGAAATATGAAGATATTTGCCCGTCTACTCACAATATGGATGTGCCTTTTGTCAAGCGTGAAGATTATCAGGTAACTTTCGTTGTTCTCTTTATATTAGCAATTTTATCTCTGAAAAACGCTCATTAATTTTCGTTTCCATTTTTTATATAGCTGTGTGCAATCAGTGATGACGGTTATCTTTCTTTGATGGGTGACAATGGTGACATACGTGATGATCTGAAAGTCCCCGAAGGTGAACTGGGTCAGAAAATCCGTGTGGAATACGATGGGGGTAACGATATATTGGTAAGTTTTTTTCTCTTACTTTTTGTGGCTTCAAATTGTGCTGATCAATTCGTATTTGTTGGAATTATAATCATCTTTTCTGAAATTATAATCTCAAGTGAAGATTTTCACTTTTAACCCATTCAAGCACCTTGATTCAACTTTAAATTATTTCATACGATACCATATTTTTTAATAAAAAAATGCATTGCGTATCTACGGCCTCCATGCAATATTTAGCTGAGGCCGTTCGCATAACAATGCTATAGAAATGTCCGAAAACAAATATCGTTGGGAATTGCGAGAATTTATCCTCCCCTTCCCTGGTTTTGTGCGGTACACAAATGCTTTGATTAAAAATCGAAACGCGCTTTTTTTTCTGTGCTAAATCTACACCGTTTTCTTTTGCAGTGCACAGTTTTGAAGTCTTGTGGCCAAGAGTGTGTAATTGCTTACAAGAATAACACCACTTGAGACAAATCGTAAGAAGTAAGCAGCAAAATGATTTTTCAGCATACGATCCAAGCTGGAATTGCCACGCAAATTTGGCTTATGCCTATGTGAAAAACAAAATCTAAAAAAAATTCAAACCTTATAATATTGGTCTGATTGTGCAGTATTTAAAACAAACCATTATTTGACCAATTAATGCATTACATCTGCTAAATAAATGGTATCGTTGCACTGAAAATTTCCCCTCCCCTTGTTTATGTTAAGCTATTTTTCCAGGTATTTAACGTTTTCCATCAATGCGGATGTAAACAATTGCTTTGCAAATTGTCCGTCAACAGATTTGGCTCAGAAGTAAGAGTACCTGCCTGCCCTTAATCTAAATTTTTCCTCTTTTTAAAAATGTGTCTACGCTCACATTGTTAGTTTTGAACGTTGGCAACAGTTCCTTTGGTTGCCATTACTATTCACGCGTCTTTCAAATAGTTGTTTCGCGGCATTAGCGATGTTTTTGGTGGCAAAAACGTTTATTTAAAAACGGGTGTCGTGCACATCTGCTAAAGCGAGGATGCCATTTATTTGTAGCGGCATGCACTCATGAAGGCTGTCTTTGCATTATCTATGTTTTTAAAACAAACATTTTCGTTCGCAATATGGGGTATGATTTTTTAATTAACTGTTATTTGAAATTTGTTTGGGGGGAGAATATGGTTGTCTGGTTTTAACACCTATTTTTCAAGGCTGCATTCTGACCGTATGTGTTTTGTTTTAGCTGCTACATGTTTTGATTTGGGTTGGTGCAAAAAAAAATTGTCAAAACTTGAGTTGAAGGAAAAATCATGTAAAATATTTGCTGTTATATGCAAAGGGTTTCTTGAAAAATAAAATATTCTTACAGTCTCTAAACTGAGCGAGATTATAAGAAGTTTCGTGAACCTGAATTTTTACAGCATTGTTTTGGTTTTTCTTTGCAGTGTAATGGTCGGGTATAATAGCTTGCACTTTCCAATTTTAATGAAAACTTGACCTGGCATCATCGGTTTTATAACAAAATCAGTACCTGTAGGGCTTAAATCTGCGAGCTTCTTGTTTTCATTGTTTGAAATATCCGCAATATTTCTTTTTGCTCAAGTAGACAAGTCATCCAGTTGACTACTGGTTGTTAGACAATACAGTAGAACCAAGCTAATCCAAGACAGGGTAGATCAATATGTAACGGTATATATAGCTCAGTTGTTCATTTAATTTATCATTCTTTAAAATTTTACTTGATCATCTACATTAATTTATGCTTAAATAAACATGCAAATAAATGTGTAAATCACCCCGTCACGATTTGTGGGGTTCTACTGTATATATTTTGTACTGAGAAATTTAATAAAATAACAAAAGAATTATACAAAGATCAAACTCAAAGGAATCTACCTCCTCTAATGTGTTTGCACTTCATTTTTTAGCGGGGAATGCCTAAGATTGCCTTGACTATAGTTTATTGTTGGAAACAATATTTACCAGTTTATCTCCAGTATCATATTCGTCAAAGAAATGAAGAAAATATTGAATGTTTGAAATTATGCTACAGATCAGTACTGGAAAAATACATTTCAATGGAAATTAATATTTGTTTCGAGAGTGATGGAGGTATACAATTTAGAACTGATTGCAGCAAAGGTAATTGAATGTATTGTTGGTCAATGTTCAGTAATTGTAACTGAAAATAAACGAACATGTCGATTTTTTCTACAGCTCGACATTAGCTTCATTTACCTCAATCGATTGGATTAATGTTTGGACAAATGGCATGTAAATATGTACAGTGCGTGACGGTGCCATCCATTCAAAACTATGTGATGTATGTTTGGGGTACTCTGACAGAAGATGAATGAATGGCACTTTGGCAGTCGTCAAGTCTCGCGCGCAAATTCTCTCAAGGAATTCTTGTTAAACAAATCAATGAATTACGTTTGCACACGTGACTTTACGACTGCTAAAATAACAATTCGGTTTTTATTTGAGCGTGCAGCGGAGGGGTTAATATAACGGTGGTTAAATTGCCGGAATACGCGAGCGCCGCCATTTTCCACGGAAAGCAGTTGTCTGAAGCGCCTAAGGATTTTTCGAAGTTCATTGCCCTCTCAGTCTCTCACAGAATGCCTGGACTCGATCGCGCTTGAACACGTGCAGAGAAAATCGAATTCTTTATCACGAGAAAAGCGTTCTGGAATGTAATTTCTTCCATAACTCATTTCGCCATCGCTTAAAAAGGTTGTTCGTGTCTTCATATCGTTTCTTTTTTTATTCGTTAAATAAGCTCATCAGCGTTGTTTTTAATCGATTTTAGACGCGTTAGTTTGGGCGGGAAATCCAGCCCTAAAAGCGCAAAATTGAATTTCGGCTTATAAAATCCAAACGAATTTGTTAGGAATTTGCGAGCTCGTACGGACGTTCGAATTCTTCGGAATCGAACGCGGCGACCGAATCTGCCATTTCGTATTAATTTGAACTAATGATCCCGGGCGCATTAATTAGCGGGAAATATCTGGATTTTTCGCATTAGCATTTTCCGAGTGACGTCATTACAGTTTTCGTCCAATCAGGAGTTCGTGCGCTGAGCTCGTTGTGTGCGGGAAGCCATCATCAGCAGGAGAGCAACAAAGCTGAAGGAAGGATCAAGATCGGAGAAGAAGTAGGGACGGGAGAAGAACATCTTACCACCACCTTTACCACCATGCCTGACCCGGAAAAACAACCCGAACAGCCAAAGGCTGTCGTGGAAAAAAAGGTCATCGGTAAGAAAACCGGAGAAAATTCCGTTTTATTCGCTCGTGGACGTTTTCGAAGCGTGCCTTGGCGTCGGCGAGGCCTAATGTCTTTGTTCGCCTCGCTGTTCGGGGCCCATTGCCGCTCAGCTCGGGAGGGGGAGGTCACCCATTCATTTCCTACAAACCCTTTGGGCACTCTATATATTGACCGTGCATCGCGTTCGGGATTCCTAACATTTCGCCCTGAAAATTACGCACATTTTTATTGACGCTGGCAATGCGTAGGTTCCAGTTTTTTCGCTAGCCTTCAAATAATTTAGAGGACCTGCAAATGGCAGCGTTTTTTCGTTTTCGGTTTTTCTCTCCTCATCATTCGGAAATGAAGAAAAACAAATAAACAAACGTGCTTCTTGGCACGTTAGACCTAGTTTCCGAAATGTGCTCTGTCGTGCGCTCCACCAAGTCTTTTTTTGTGAAACTAGCATTAGGAGTAAATTTTATGTAGAATTTAGGACCCTGGATATAAACAAAGCATTTATGTAGATTGTAACGGATTAAATATGTAAAAGACCGTAGGGCTGAATAACGTTCGTGCTTTATCGCGAAATTCTTAAACTGTTGGAGGTGACCCTTGCACACGTTTTTTTAGATTGCTTCGAAATGATCGTTATCAGTTTTAAAATTATCCGGAGAAAATTTAGTCAGTGGCAGTTTGCAATACTAAATAATATTAGGTGGTTTTATTTCTCCCCAAAAGCGTTGTCGAGATCTAAACTATCAAAAACGTCAGATATTAAATCTAAACTGATACAAAAACGTAGTTTTTTGCTCTAATTACTAGTTTATGATTCGTTCTAGTTGTCCAGAAAATTCCGAGATCTAATAATTCAAAGCTAGCTGGTGCAATTTCCTGGACTGTAACTAATATCCCAATTGCAAATAAGACGTGTCTAAGTTTGCTGATCAAGGTTGAAAAATAATTTTCGTTCAGGCTTATTTTTGCACGTGTTTATCAAGTTTATATAAAACAAATCTCATGTTAATCCAAACACCAGCAAACGCTACTTAGCCCTCAAAAAAGCCGTAGTATATAACTTAATGTTACCGAATAATTGTGTCTTGTCAAAGTTGAAATTAATTTTATTTTTTTCATGGTTTCTACTAAATAGCAACCAAAGTTACCGGGACAGTGAAGTGGTTTAATGTAAAAAGCGGCTACGGTTTCATCAATCGGTAAATGCAAATTTTAACCTTGTAACACATTGATCAAGAGGGTTGAACGATTTTTGTAGGGAAGGCATGGTTTTCTTGGGGTTTATCCTTAATTATTATAGCGGCAGTCGCATGCCGCTATATGTGCTGTTAGGTTTAAGTCTCATTTTCTGGTAAATGGCTACAAATATGCGCATTTGTTACTATTGTTTGACCAGTTGGTTGGGAAACTAATTATCATAATAGTGCAGCATGTGGGAGTTGTTAAAATGAATAGTTGATTGGCTGTTTTGAGGGGGAAGTGAGGTTGGGCCAGACTTAATCAGGCAATAAAATTACCAAAATAACACTCCTAACCGGTATCAATTGCGCATTATTTGACTTTGGGTGTGCGGACATTCTTGGGTTGCCGAGTAAATTTTTAAACTAGATTAAATGGCATGAGGGCTTATTTCAATGGATGTGCGCATCAGCATGGGGTACAGATTTGTGTGCTAATCTATTTGAAACACCAAAATTCTCTGACACCATTATGGCTGAAAACTAAAAATTCTCTTCGCGTTAGCCATTAGAGTAAAAATAGCCTGGACTGTACCATCTCTTGAGTTTTGGTACTCGTCGCCCTTTTCATGGATTATCCCGGCCTAATTTTATGCTAAAAGCCTGCAAGAATCTGTTTGCCAGGTGTGCTTGTTATTCTACTTCCAAGCACAATGCTGCAGATGTGTATTGTGCGAACGAATAACGCTTACCCAAATGTTGATTTTTTCTTAACAACCCTGTAATTTCCACCGATGGCATTCTAGTTTGTCATTTGATCGTAATCGTTGAAACCGGCCTGTTCATTATTCTGTGCTCCTGCAGTGGCCTTCCTTAAGGAGTTAGATAACACAACAAGTGTAAAGATTACTGGTTCAAGGAAATCTATACCAAATTTTTATTCGTTATCAGCACCCTTTATTTTCTTAATACACAGAAGTCATTTTTCATCGCACTCTCGTAACTTGATCAAAGGTTAACCTTGTGTAATTATGCCTCAACAAATGCTTAGATTATTCAAAATTAGATAACGGTTATTTACAACCATCATTTAAATGTGTGATAATGCCATTCATGATAAGTGACAAAATTGGATAAGGGATAATCTTCAAATTAATATATATATATACACCTGAATTTAAATCGAGCTTCAATATGGTTGGTTAACTGTCTGTAATAATAGTGAAAACCTGATTTTTGAAATTGTTGGAATATTTTGATCATAAATTCTAATGAAAGCTGTTATGGAATTGTTCAACAACATTCCTTTTTCTTATGTTTAGGAATGACACCAAGGAAGATGTATTTGTCCATCAGGCAAGTAACTTGCAATGTGAAGTTTTTGTATCTTTGATTTTCAACTTTGAACCATGTTTTTATCAGTAAACTGGCATAATTTTGATAATCCTTAAACAATCTATTGCAAATGCTGCCAAATCACTTTTTTCAATTATTTTATAACCTAGGAAAAATAAATAGTAATTTTAATGCATTTTTGATTTTGCTTAATCTAGACTGCAATTGCTAAAAACAATCCGAAGAAGTATGTGCGTAGTGTTGGTGACGGCGAAGTTGTGGAATTCGACGTTGTCGTTGGCAAAAAGGTAGTGTTGCTAGTTAAATTGTAGTTTTTAAACATTTGAGCAGATCTGCTTCATATATCGTGTATAATGTTTCAGGGTAATGAAGCAGCCAACGTAACTGGACCAGAGGGAAATGCTGTTCAGGGAAGCCGTTATGCTGCGGATCGGCGAAGCCGCTTTGGTGGCCAACGCTCGTACGCACGCCGCCGCCCAAGACCCAGAAGACCAGTAAGAAAACTTTGGAATTCTAGACAATTTTTTCAGTTATAATGTTGTGTGCAACTTTAATTTATTTTGGGCAGGTTAGAAATGTCCAACTGCAAATAATTACTTTTTCAAATTCATGATAATGAATGCTATAACTTGGCCTCTTTAGGTAACAGATTAGCAAACTAGTTATTTTATCTAGGTAAGATGTTAAACTTCAGATAGGTTTAAATGAATTTTCCATGAAATATATTCCAATTTTTATTTTTTTTTATTTTTAAATTATTGATATGTGCATACCCTGCAATATGACAGCCATAGGACACTTAGCTTTTTTTTTTCTTAACAGAATAGCGAAGGTGGTGAAGGGTCAGGTGAGCAAAGTGGAGGGGAAGGACCGGTAGATGGGACCGAGGAAGGTCCAGATTCCGAAAACCGGCAGAGAAGACCACGCCGTCCATTTTACCGGCGCTATTATCGTCGCCCATCTGGTCAAAGAAATAGTCAGGGTGACCAGCAGCCCGGGCAAGATATGGAAGGCATGGACCCAGAGGTAATGCTACAAGGTTTCATTATTTCTGGGTTTCGAAATGCAGCCACTTTAATCCTGTTTGCTAGGGTGGGATGGAGAATCGAGAGGGCGGCGAACCTAATGGCGAGGATGCTGCCCTGAGACGCAGACCTCGATTCTACCGCGGCTACTACAGAGGTCCTCGTCGTCCACGTACTCAGGAGAACAACCAGAGTGGGACGGACACAGATGGCAATAAGGTAAGATGAGGTGGATAAGGAGCGCTTGCCTCTGACCGGGGTTATGTTAGCCATAGCATATGCCTGCAAGTTAAAATGCTTCCCGCTTATGCTGTTCTACCATGAAACTACATTAGGTCTATGACTGAAGTTACGTTTAATTAATAAAATGCAAAAGTGTGTAAACGCCGCCCTCTCGAACATCCAAGAAACTTCACAATTATTCTGCTGACTCATCTTATGATTCTTGAACTACGTCAATCTAATGTTTATTTTTACTTAGTAAATGCTACTGCTCAGCTTTAGTTTATTGCTACGTTACAAATGTATACAATTTCATTGCTACAACTGCTGCTTTCATGATGTTTGCTATTATTTAGCTTGTGTAGATGGCAAAGTTACTTGCCTGGTTTGGAGACATCACTTGCTACCAAGAAAAATTAATGCAAATGCAATCTGGACTTAGTCACATAATTATTTCATTCTTCGTTTAGGAAAATGAAGGTCAACCACAGCGACGCCCTCGTCGTAGATTCAATCGACCTCCTCGTCCTAGAAAGGAGCAAGGAGGAAAAGGAGAGGAAGGGGGCGATGATGATGCGGGGAAGCCGGCACCAAAGGAAAACTCTGTTGAAGTTAGAATTTGTGAGTATTCAATTGGTTGTTTTTTTACCTGTCCTAGTTTAAATTTGAGAATTTATGGCAATCTTCCGAATGTTTTATTTACCATAGCGGAACCCCATTCGGGTGACGGAGAACAAATCCATGCCGTGGAATCCTGCTGAAAACTGCGGTCCAGTGAAAAGTGTAGCGGGCAATTTTTTCACCTCCCCAATGCCCCTACATGGTATGGTTACCATCTTTAATTAAAAACATCCTGCTGTATTGTTACCATCTTAGAATGAATTTAGATCAACTTGCTGCTATTATAAGATCCTTAAAAGTAAGAATTTTGCCTAAACACCCGAGCTAATTGAGGAAGCGAGCTATTTTGAGGAGTGCACATGTTTTATTTTGGACCAAAGTTAACAAAAAAAAACATCTAAAACGAAATGCACAGTTTGCATGAGAAAAGCATTTTTTGAAAAAACGTGTTGGTCCGAAGTTGACCGTTTTTTGGACATTAGTTAATGTCGTTGTTGAATTGGTGCTATGACGAATTGCACCACCTCGGTTTTTTTTTTGTTTGGTTATATTTATATACAAGGCGAGAAGAAGAGCTAGAAAAAGTAAGATTTTTCACTTTGTCAAATTACTTGAAACATGTTTGTAAAATCAAATTTTGTTACGTGCATTACAAATGAAGTAATGCATCTAAACATGTGCATTTTCAATAAACTTTCCAAACCTAACTTTTTCAGCTTTACTATTGAATTTTGTGTCATTGTGAGTGTTATATTTGCTTGCTTTATTTCAATATTTCAATTTCATTCCAAGGCGATTTTTCTAGGCAATTCATTTTTGTGAAATGATTAATTACGTCTGTGTTTTGCAAGTTTCAATGGTCCAAAGTTAGCAGCAAAAAAAGCTGAGGAATACTGCGATTTTTGAACTCTTGAAGGAGAATTTGGATGTTAAGAGAAACTATATTCTGATAGCTATTTTGGTGAAGTTGTAATGGAAAGGTGAATAGTTCCAGCATACAAAATTGTAATTTGTCGTCCGATGATTTAAAAACACCGCCTAAACCTGGGTGTCCACCAAGAGCACCACGCGCGTGGTGCTCTTCACGCATTCGTTTTTCGAACTACTCCACGTGCAAAAGACATTGCTTGGATAGCAAAATGCACGCGCAGCTTGGAGCCTACGCTCGCCACGCTTACCAAGCTCTTAGTGGACACCCAGCTTAAATCTATGTGCGTTTTATTTTTAGCGAGTATATACAGGACATAACCGTATTTCCGTGTCCTTCTTTAATAAATTTGCACAATTCGATCGAACTTAGTCGAAAAATTTGTTTACAAAACAACTACATCACTAAACGAAAACTTTTCTGAAAATTTCCCTACAAGTTAGACACAAGTCATCGTCCCAGAAAAAAAATGAAAATCTCCTTTGATCAAATTTGATTCGGATCCGTTTATTATTTGAAGTAAATTTAATGTCTCAATCTAAGCGGAAATCAAGCTGCGACAATTCCTATAAGTTCCTATAGACAACTTAACATTTCGAGATTGCGGCTTTACAACTGCGCACAGCTATTGTTTATCTCATCAGGTCACAATCCTCAGTTCAGTCGCCGGTTCAAAAGAAATCAAAGGGGCAACGGATATTCTGTTAACTGAAAATGCACGCTGGTTTGAAAATTCCAACTGGTCATTCTTCGAGGAAAAAACAACTTCTGTTGGATCAATAGTGGGGAATTTAAAAAACCTCTGTAACCTCACCTACCAAGATCCAGAAGTGACAAAAATGCTGAAAAACCCAAGCGCCTACAATTTCGACGTTATGATAGTCAACGCCATGATGAACGACTTTGCTCTCCCACTTGGCCATCATTTGGGCAGCGTCAACATCATACTTTCACCTGCCAACAGGCCCGGTTCTTTGGCCTGGGACCTGAACATTCCTCACCCAATTTCCTACATACCTTCTAGTATGGATGATAGTACGGACAGGATGAGCTTCTGGCAAAGAATTAAAAATTCAGTTATTCAAGTGGGCTTTCATTTCCTTAAAAGCTATTTCCTGTTTCCAAAATTCGATGAAATTATTTCGCAATACATTCCAAACTCGCCCACCATTGCAGAGCTGGAGAAGAAAATTTCGTTTTTGATAACAAATACTCATCCTGCCACCAACCACCCCATGCCGTCCATGCCTTATGCCATCGAAGTTGGATGTGTTCAGTGTCTGCCAGCCAAACCTTTACCAAAGGTAAGAAAACTTCTCTTGACATATCAATTTAATGGATTTTGTTCTGATGAAAGTCAAGCTAGGAGAATCTTAACAAAATAATATGTTCTACATGCTGCATACAATAAACAAAAATATTGATTTGATATACACGCAAAAATTAAACTGCAACAGAAAACGTATTGCTCCGTTGCTCGCAAGATTACATTTTGGAGCATATGCTTCACTTCGTACCAGGGATATACAGTAGGGGTACTCAAATCTGTAGATTAAGGTCAGCAGTTGTGGCTGTAAGTGGCTTGAACTGGTCTGCTGGCCTTTACA
>JAQGBX010005520.1:0-13566 GCA_034698745.1 Megaphyllum sjaelandicum
CTTTACTAAACCTTTGCCAACTTCCAGTGAGGCATCGGAATAGCAAAGACTTAGGATTTAGCAATCTAGAATAGGGAGTCAACAGTGCAGTAGCACTGTTGAAGGTGTTTAACCCAAAGTTTTCACTGCACTCAGGGGGGCAGTCATCAGGGCTCCCTAGGTTAGCTAGGTGGTTTGCCAGGTTGGCATGCCACATTGGTTATTAGTCACCAGGTAGCAGACTTCAGTAGCTATTGGATAAGCCAGCAGCTGGGCATTAGTTGCACTTGTAAGCCTGCTCTCAGGACCAGGCCAGTATGTAGCTGTTCAGGTTTAACAGCTGGGCATTAGTTGCCCTAGTCAGGGAGACTGCTGTACCAAGACGAGATAGTAGTTATAAGTTAAAGGCACTAGGTTAGAACCTAGTTGGGTGTGGCCAGAGAGTGCCACCCTCAGCTGTTCCAAGATTGGACAGCTGGCCCAGGGGTTTTATATCCACCCCATCCTCAAAGATTTGAGTGTGCATTTGGAATAAATTTTAAAGTGTGCATATATGCACATATATGCAAAATATGCATATAATAATTAATAAAGCTATTAATTATATATAACTGTGTGAGTTGTCCTTTACTGCGGCGAAAGATACCCCTTAGAAGGATCCGGTAGGGTACCGGGTTATTACAGTATGCATGTGGCATTTTCTTGGACTTTCAAAAAAAAATACATATAGGTATGGAAAACAAATTGAGAAATTTATCGCTTAAAATATAGGATTTATATATGATTTATATATAAATATAGGATTAATATAGGATTAAAAAAAATTAAAAACTTTATGGAAAAAATACCAAATGTACGCATACAATTAACAGAACGCTAAAAATATTAAATTAATGTGAAAATTAAGACTATCTTATAATATTATGTTTTTTCTCTAAAAAATCCAGAAATCCGATGCATTTTCCCCTAACAATCCAAAAATCCGATGCATTTCCTCCCAAAAAATCCAAAAATCGTTGCATTTGTGATAAAAGTACAAAAGTAGTGACGTTATCATTTTTGTTGTTTTCTTCAGGAGAGATAAAATTTGCACGTCCACACTGGTTGAAAGTTGGGAAGCAAGAGACTTTAATCAGGTTTCAAAAGTGGGGGATCAGAAAGTGGGAGGTACAGTGGCTTGACCTAATTGGTCAAAGGCTAGGTGACACTAGGCGTGTCATCACATTATCTTCCTCCCTTTGCATAGGAGCGCCCTCTGTAGTTGCTGGGTGACGTTTTCTAACAAAAAGATACTGTATGATTAAATGTGTGTACAGTTTTGCGATTTTTTTCCTCTTTTTTATTAATTTTGAAAAAATTTAACATTTTGAAACAGTAAAAGATCTTCAATTATTTTTTTGAGGGAATTGAAAGTAAAATATACATTTTAAGGATTATAAAAACAATTGAAATTTAAATACAATTGAAAGTTAAAGATACAATATTTTGATAAGATGGGATTTTTCCATCCCTCTTACCTAATGGAAAATTTACCGTTTGCTGACAGCTGCACATGCCCTGGCTCAAAGATATTAGATGGAAATTTTAAAAAAATGAGATAATTAATTGATAATGCAATAATGAAACTCATGAAAACAAAGGGACAATATATGAATGATTCATGTAATTGTTATGTTAAAAATAAGCTTCATTCTTACATTTAGAAGATTCTCAATTACAGTACATTTTTTGGAGAATTTAAAGTAAAAAATTTATAAAAATTCTAATTACATGAGAAAATTAAATAATAATGCAATAATAAAACTCATGGAAAAACTTAATTACAAGAAATAATTTAAAATACATCAATTTAATAACTTTGTTACGTTAAAAGACCTAGCATGTTTCTTTCAAAAATTTTTAAGTTTTTTAATTACTGTACGTTTATTGAGGAGAATTTAAGCTAATTCTTTTAACATCCCTTCATTCCATTATCTAATTAAGTAATTCAAATTTATCAATTGCGTTAATCAAAAAAGCTGCTCAGAAAATACATCGCAATTAACAATTTGTATGTAACAAACTAGTAAAAAATAACTAGAAATTAAATTCATTTATGTACATATATTTGGAAAATATCTTTTTGGACACCTCATTAAATCGGAAAAGTTTGACCTCAAAATGACCTTACCAAAATTTGACATTTCGCACCTTTTTAAATTTGCGTCACGAATTAAAAGAAAACATTTCAAATTACTTTATTTTCATAACTTTCTTATGTTAAAAGTTCAGGCAAGTTTCATTCAAAAAATTTTTAAGTTTTTCAATCACGTTTTTTGGAGAATTTAAGGCTATTTTTTCGAAAATCCTTTTACTTCACTACCTAATTAATTTAAATTTATGAATTGCCCTAACTAAAAATAGCAGCCCAAACTATACAAATAGAATCAATAGTTAGTACATGGGGGTCGTCCATCGCCACTACCAATTTGTAACTAGACAAAAAACTACAAAATGAATAAATATATTTAGTAAATACCTTTTTGGACACCTCGTTAAATTAAAAAGTTTGACCTTTAGCTGGCCTTTCCAAACTTAACATTTTGCGCCTATTAATATTCCTTTAAGATTTACGTAACGAATGCCTACGAAATAGCCGAATTATGAGGTCATGGGTCATTCGTAACAAAAGTAACCATCGTTCCGGTCAGCATAAATTCAAAACAAACCACCGTTCACACTTCTTAAAGACGAGTGGAACGTGCAGTTACGTGCTGTATTTCAAGACAATCTTCTGAAGTATTAAAAGCCAGCATTAGGTCAATATTTCAAACTTGCGAAAATTGTATTTGAAGTCGAAACTGACCACTGGCCACCTTCAAGAAACGAAATTAATTCGACATTTGCAGACTAGATCATACCGGTGAGTACAATTAGTAGGCCACAGATGTCCAGTACATGGTCAGTTATTTGTCACTGTCAATATTTATTATGTATTTTGACTAGGTCAGTTCGAAAAACTACAAACTGATAACTGCCCAAAAAGACATTTTCTCAAAGAATTATGGAAAAGTCCGCCATTTCACAAATCGTGGCCAGTTCAACACTGGTCAGTATTTGGGTCGATGATTGGATGACTGCATGGTCATTAAGTGTTATTTATCGAGCGATTAATATCTAAAATTCCAAAAATAAAGTAACGGTACTTTCGTTTTTAAGAGGGTTTTCTAGCTATAATTTTTATTACAAAGATTTATACTATTAATAAAACTTTCAATTACTTTCATTAATTTTATAATTAAGAAGTAATAAAACTGATTATTTACGATTATTGTTAAACAAATAGACTTCATACTTTTATCAAATAATATTCTATAACTAGGATTTGCATTTAAACAATATTTTGTAAAAAATTAAATTAAAAAAATTATTGCGCCCGAAGCACACAGAAGTTAACATTTTCTTGCTAATACTTCATCAGTTTAAGTAAATTTCCTAATTAAAATGCTTGTACAACGCCTTACTTTATTAGTTGTCATTTTCCTCAGTCTCAAGGAGATGAAGACGACCCTGTTGAATCTGACGCACCTTTACCTGAGAAAACGATGTCTATGGAGCAAGACGTGACCCGCAAAGAGAATAATCCAACTGAAACGCTCGAAGTAGAGTCTGAAAATGCCATCCATCAAACAAGCTCAGAAGGTGAGAAAAAGAGACTTCATATGGCTGTCATAAGTAATTACAATGTCTTAAGA
The DNA here is from genome assembly GCA_034698745.1 of Megaphyllum sjaelandicum. Classification (NCBI taxonomy): domain Eukaryota; kingdom Metazoa; phylum Arthropoda; class Diplopoda; order Julida; family Julidae; genus Megaphyllum; species Megaphyllum sjaelandicum. The sequence goes on from JAQGBX010005520.1 coordinate 3,714, forward strand.
CTGCTGTTTTCAATACCAGATATTTCGTTGTCAACAGTCCATAGCACATCCACCACAAAGGATATTACAACTGATAAGTTTGAACAAAAGTCTGGAATTGCTGATAAAGGCCGTTCGGATAATCCTCAGAAAATGTCTCCAATGTCAGAAGATGAGCAGAAAAGATTTGGTAATGCTGCAATATGTGATTATTATGTCCAAAGACTGGTGCCCTCATCATCCGTACACAAATCTGGAGTTGCCGATAATGTTGGCTTCCAGGTTCCTCAGCTAAAGACACCAATAGCAGATTATACGATAATCACCAACCTAATGGACAAGTCAAGTGAAGTGGAAGAGCTAAATGCTAGGTACGCACAAAAGTCTGAAATCGCTGATGAAGTAAAATTCCATGTGCCTGAGCAGATGACTACCACAGCTCACCATTCAATAGTTACACTTCTCATGCGTATGGAAAACGTGTCAAAGGAGATTGCTAAAACACATTCTGAACTAAATTCCCAACTAGAGGCCTGCAGGTCTAACAAAAGACATAAGCTTATGAAAAACGAATTAAAGAAAAAGATTGTTAAAATAAAGTCTGCACTTAAGTCCCTATCACAGGGCACGTCTAACAAAAATCCAAGTAAAAAAAGGCAGCGTAGTTGCACCAGTCATCAGAGCCCAGTTGGACGGTCCGAAGGCACCAGTCATCAGAGACAAGGCGAACAGTCCGAAGGCGCCAGCCATCAGAGCCCGGACGGACGGTCCAAAGGCGCCAGCCATCAGAGCCTGGGCGGATGGTCCGATAACGCCAGCCATCAGAGCCCAGGCGGACGGTCCAATGGCGCCAGCCATCTGAGCCCAGGCGGATGGTCTGAAGGCGCCAGTCATCAGAGACAGAGCAGACGGTCAGAAGATGCCAGTCATCAGAGACCGGGCAGATGGTCCAAAGATGCCAGCCATCAAAATCCGGTCGGTCGACGCGATGACGCCAGCCATCAGAGCCCAGTTGGTCGACCCATTGACGCCAGCCATCAGAGTCCGGTCGGTCGACACAAAGACGCCAGCCATCAGAGTCCGGTCGGTCGACACAAAGACGCCAGCCATCAGAGTCCGGTCGGTCGACCTGATGACGCCAACCATCAGAGACTGGCCGAAAATTTCAATCCAATCCACATCCGTTTATCGATAAGAATCATTCCAGGACAGAAGACTTCGTATCAGATCCTCCATCAAGAAGCGAATACTTCCAATAGCAGCAGTAGCAGCAGTGGATTGGGCCCGTCCACAAAAAAAGAGGCGTTCGAACAAAGGTCTAAAATTAGTGATGAAGTTGGCTTTCATGTTTCTCAGCAAATGAGCCCAATAGCAGATGATTCAATATTCACCGGCCTGATGGACCTGCACAGTGAAATAACTGAGCTACTTGCAAGTTCCATACAAAAGTCTGGAATTGCTGATGAAATTAAATTCCATGTGCCAAAGCAGATGACTTTTGCCACTAGCGATATGATATTCACAGGACTTAAGCTTATGGAAAGAGAGATACAGGAGGATATTGTTAAATTAAAATCTAAAATGTCAATCCTTTTTGGTCCTCTAAATTACAGGGTATGGCTATAAAAAATTCAACAAAAAAAGTACAGTGTCAACGTGCCAACCATCAAAAAACGAAAGAACAGTTCAGTGGCACCAGCCATCAGAGACTGGAAGAACCGTACACAAGCTCCAGCCATCAGAGACTGCAAGGGCAATACACATATGAACAGACGGTCACATCTCTCCCGAACAGCCCAAATGTACAAACCGTCACATCTCACCCGAACAGCTTATATGCACCGACCGTCACATCTCTCCCAAAAAGCCACTATGCACAGACCGTTACATCTCTTCCGAACAGTACATATGCAAAGACCATCACATCTCTCAAAAACAGCCCATGTGCACAGACCACCACATCTCTTCCGGATAGCTTATATGCACAGAATGCCACAACTCTTCCAAACAGCCTATATGAACCGGCCATCACAACTCTCCTGAACAGCCCACATGCACAGACCGTTACATCTCTCCCGAACAGCGGATATGCACAGACCGTCACATCTCTCCCGAACAGCCCATGTAAACAGACCGTCACATCTCTCCCGAACAGCACATATGCACAGACCGTTACATCTCTCCCGAACAGCCTACATGCACAGACTGTCACATCTCTCCCGAACAGCAAATATGCACAGACAGTCACATCTCTCCCGAACAGCAAATATGCACAGACAGTCACATCTCTCCCGAACCGCCCATGTAAACAGACCGTCACATCTCTCCCGAACAGCGCATATGCACAGAACGAAACATCTCTCCCGAACAGCCTATATGAACAGACCATCACAACTCTCCCGAACAGCCCACATGCACTGACCATCACATCTCTCCCGAACAGCCCATATGAAAAGACCGTCACATACCGCCCACATGCACAGAACGCCACATCTTTCCCAAACAGCCTATACACACACACCGTAACATCTCTCCCAAACAGTTCATATGCCCAGACCATGACAACATTCTCAAACATCCCATATGCACAGACCGTCACATCTCTCCTAAACAGTCCATATGAACAGACCGTCACATCTCTCCCGAACAGCTTATGTAAACAGACCGTCACATCTCTCCCGAACAGCCCATATGAACAGACCGTCACATCTCTTCAAAACCGCCCACATGCACAGAACGCCACATCTTTCCCAAACAACCTATACACACAGACCGTAACATCTCTCTCAAACACTTCATATGCCCAGACCATAACAACATTCCCTAACATCCCATATGCACAGACCGTCACATCTCTCCCGAACAGCCCATATGCACAGACCATCTTATCTCTTCCAAACCGCCCATATGCACAGACCGTCACATCTCTTCCGTACCGCCCATATGCACAGACCGTCACATCTCTTCAAAACATTTCAGATACAAAGACTGCAGAATGTTACCAAAACAGACCATATGCACAGAACATCACATCTTTCCCGAACAGCCTTTACACACAGACCGTAACATCTCTCCTGAACAGCCCATTTCCACAGACCGTACCAACTTTCCCGAACAGCCCATATGCACAAACTATCTCATCTTGCCCAAACAGCCAATATGCACAGACCGTCACATCTCACCAAAACAGCCCATATGCACAGAACGTAACATCTTTCCCGAACAGCACATTTGCACAGACCGTAACAACTTTTTCGAACAGCCCATATGCACAGACCATCTCATCTCTCCCAAACAGCCTTTATGCACAGACTGTCACATCTCTTTTGAACTGCCCATATATGCACAGACCAGTCAGATCTTTTCAAAACATCCCATATTCAGAGACAGTCACATCTCTCCAAAACAGCCCATTTGTACAGACTGTCACATCTTTCCCAAACAGCCCATTTGTACAGACGGTCACAACTCTCCCAAACAGTCCATATGAACAGACCGTCACATCTCTCCCAAACAGTCCATATGAACAGACAGTCACATCTTTCACGAACAGCCTATATACACAAACCGTCACATCTCTTCAAAACAGCCCTTATGCACAGAACGCCACATTTTTCCCAAACAGCCTATACACACAGACTGTAACAACTTTCCCCAACAGCCGATATGATCCGACCATCACAACCTCCTGAACAGCCCACATGCACAGACCGTCACATCTCTCCTGAACAGCACATATGCACAGACCATCACTTCTCTCCCGAACAGCCCATGTAAACAGGCCGTCACATCTCTCCCGAACAGCACATATGCACAGACCGTAACATCTCTCCTGAACAGCCCACATGCACAGACCGTCACATCTCTCCCGAATAGCTTATATGCACAGAACGCCACATCTCTCCCGAACAGACCATATGAACAGACCGTCACATCTCTTCAAAACCGCACACATGCACAGAACTCCACATCTTTCCCAAACAGCCTATACACACAGACCGTAACATCTCTCCCGAACAGCCTATTTGTACAAACTGTCACATCTCTCCCGAAAAGCCCATTTGTACAGACTGGCACATCTCTCCCGAACAGAATATAGGAACAGACCGTCACATCTTTCCAAAACAACCCATATGCACAGACCGTCACAACCCTCCCGAACCGCCCATATACACAGACCGTCACATCTCTTCAAAATAGCCCTTATGCACAGAACGCCACATTTTTTCCAAACAGCCGATATGCATAGACCGTAACACCTTTCCCGAACAGCCCATATGCACAGACCATCTCATCTCTCAGAAACATCCCATATGCACAGACCGTCACATGTCTCCCGAACAGCTCATATGCACAGACATTCAAATCTTTCTATAAACAGCCCATATGCAGCGACCGCCACATGTATTCCAAACAACATAAAGGCACTGGCCGTCAAAGGTCAGATGAACAGCCTAAATGCATCGACTGTTAAAGGTCGGCCTAACACAGCAAAGGCATAAGCAATCAGAGGTCAGCTGAACAGCCCAAATGCTCCAACCATCAAGAGGTCACCCAGATAGCCCAAAAGCACAGGCCTACAGAGATCACCAGAGAAGCCCAATGGCACTGACTGTAATTAGCCTTTTAAACTGCCCAAAGGCACAGACCATCACAGACTATCAGAGCAGGTCAACAGCACAGATTGTCAAAGATGAGATAAGCATTGAAGAGGCTCTAAAAGATTGGAAGATATAAAGACCAGCAATCCTAAGCTGCAAAATCAAATGTGGAGTCAAAAAATGTCAACGACCAGAGTTGGAAAATGAACTCCGAGGACTTTTTTGCCAATCGTTACTTAAGTCTCTAGATCCTCCATCAAAATGCAAATATTTCAGACCTGAGTCGCAGTAGTTTCATTAGTGAGATCACTATGATTTAAACTTTTGTATATCAGTATTTTAAAATTTTTTTTGACTTTTAAATGCAGGTGCTTTTTTGGTATATTTCCATTTTGTTAGGTTAGAACATTTTTGCAATATGTTTTTCATTTTTGTTTTAGGAAAATCAAAAAAATAAGAAAATTTGAGGTAAGAATTTGTGTAAAGTTTCGATATTTGGTGAAAACATTTTTAAATTTTTTTATGCAATTACTTAAATTTTGTTTTAAAATCATTCAGTCTTGTGGATAGTTTTGCAATTATTTGTATACTTTTTTAATTTTTTTTAAAAAAATGTACAGAGTGGTGTAAATAAAGTCGCTGATATTCCTTGGATTTTTTAAAAATAATGTTCAAAAATCATTCAAATTTTTAGCGTAATGTTTCTGATATTTTTATTAAAAAAATGCAATTAAATGTTTCTACAGTTTTGCGATTTTTCCTCCTTTTTATTAATTTTTGAAAAATTTCTACATTTTGAAACAGTGAAAGATCTTACATTTTTTTGGGAGTTAAAAGTAAAAACATACATTTTAAGGATTTTAAAAACAATTGAAATTTAAAGAAAATAGAAAGTTAAAAATAGAACATTTTGATAAAATGGGAATATTCTATCCCTCTTTCCTAATAGAAAATGTACAGTTTGCTGACAGCTGCACATGCCATGGCTCAAAGATATAAGATAGAAATTTTAAAAAAATGAGATTATGAATTGATAATGCAATAATAAAACTCATGAAAACAACTTAATTTAAAAGGACAATATATGAATGATTCTTGAAATTGTTATGGTGAAAATAAGCTTCATTCTTACATTTTGAAGATTCTCAATTACAGTACAATTTTTTGGAGAATTTGAAGTAAAAAATTATAAAAATTCGACTTACATGAGAAAATTAAATAATAATGCAATAATAAAACTTATGGAAATACATAATTAGAAGAAATAATTTAAAATACATCAATTTAATAACTTTGTTACGTTAAAAGACCTAGCATGTTTCTTTCAAAATTTTTAAAGTTCTTCAATTACTAAACAGTACGTTTTTGGGTTTTTTTGTGGAGAATTTAAGACAATTCTTTTAACATCTCTTCATTCCATTATCTAAGTAATTCAATTTTATGAATTGCGTTAATCAAAAATAGCTGCTTAGAAAATACATCGCAATTACTAATTTGTTAGTAACAAACTAGTGAAAAATAACTTCAAAATAAATTCATACATATACAGTTTATTTGGTAAATATATTTTTGGACACCTCATTAAATCGGAAAAGTTGGACCTCAAGATGACCTTTCTAATTCTTCTTTTGAACCTTTTAAGATTCGTCACGAATTCCTACAAAAAATAGATGAGAAACGAGGTCATGGGTCATGAGCCAATAATCAAAAAAGTCACCCTTGTTCTGGTCAACAGCACAAGACAAAACTGACCACCGGTTAAAATTCTTAAAGTCGAACAGAACGTGCAGTACATGTTTGGTCAATACTTCAAGCTTGCCAGAACTACATGTAGGCCTACATGTAAATGTATATGAAAATCGACACTAATCAAAAAACGCGACAAAATTTGCCGTTTGCCATTTCGATTGCACTGGTCAGTAGAACAATTAGTAGCCCACAAATGTTCAGTAAACTTGATTCAATGATGAGTTATTTTTGTCAATATACAGTACCATAAACATTTTTAGTATTGCTTCTTCGACTAGGTCAGTTCGAAAAACCCCAAACTGACCACTGACCACTCCACCACTCACAAAGACATTTCCTCGCTGAATCGTCGTTCGGAACTTGGTCAATAAATACCTGTAGAAGGAAACATGGAAAAGTTAATGGTCCGTTCAACACCGGTCAGTCCAAAAGTAAAGTACTTTCGTTTTAAGAGGTTCTTCTACTTGTAACGTTTCATAAATAAGACTTGTATTTTTTAAGTTATTTTATTGAATTATTTTAAGAAATAATAAAACTGACACGAGTTTGTAAACTTCGTGCGAAATTAATTATGCATTATTTATGATTACTGTTAAAAGATGAACTTAATAAATTTCTTAAATAATATTCTATAACAAAGAGTTATTTAACAAAAAAAGTTCATTGAGCGTCAAACAAACTGAAGTTAATATTTTCTTAATATTACTGCATTAGTTTAAATAAATCTCCTAATTAAAAGTAACGTTTTGATAAGTTTAAAACTAGTTTCCATTTTTCTTAGGCCGAAAGAGATGAAGACGACCATCGTGCATATTTTCAGATGTCTTCAATGTCCATTGTTCCAATATCCACCGACCAGGAAATCTCCATTGATAAATCAACACAAAAGACTGGAACTGCTGATGAAGAAGGTCATGACGTTCCCCGGCAGATGTCTCTGATATGCTCTGCTAAATCTGATTCTCCTCAAACGAAATCCACGATGTCCGATATTGAAATGTCCGTGGAGGAAGACATGAACACAAAAAAGGAGAATCCAGTTGAAATGTCCGAAGTGGAGTCTGTAGGTGCCATCCACCAGAAAATGCTAGAAGATGAGCAGAATAAATTACATTGTGTTGCCGTATGTGATTCTTCTGTCACAAATCTAATGTCCTCAATGTCTGATCTTTTGATTTCCACTGGACCAGGACCGTCCACCAAGAAAGAGAAGTTCGAAAAAAAAGTCTGGAATTGCCGATGAAGTTGGGAAGTTAATTGCTAAGTTGCCACAAAAGTCAGGAGTTGTTAATAAAGTTAAATCTCATGTGAAAAAGCGGATGACTTATACAGCTAACGATCTGATATTCGCAGGCCTCAAGCTTATGGGCAGAGAGATAGAGGAAGAGATTGATAAATTAAAGTCCAAAATGTCAGATACTTCATTTACCTCACAATTACAGAGCATGTCTATAAAAGATCCAGTTAAAAAAGTTCAATGTAAAAGTGCCAGCCATCACAAACAGAAACAGCAGTTCAGTGGCGCCTGCCATTAGAGACCGGAAGAGCAGTACTCAGGATCCAGCCATCAGAGACCAGAAAAAACCATTAAAGATGTTAAAAATTTTATGCGCATCATCAGTCGTTACACACCGGATGCTCTAGGTCTTCCAAACAGCCCAAAGGCACCGGCCGTCATAAGTCTTCCGAACACCCCAAAGGCACTGTCCGTCGTAAGTCTTCAGAACAGCCTAGAGGGACAGACCATTACAGGTCGGCCGCACAGCCCAAATAAACCAACCGACTCATCCCTTCTGAACAGCCCATATGAACCGGCCGTCACAACTCTCCAAAACAGCCCATGTGCGCAAAGCGTCACATCTTGCCTGAACTGCCCAAATGCAATGACCGTCCCATCTCTCCAAAACGGCCCATATGCCCCGACCGTCATAACTCTTTCGAACAGACCATTTGCACGGATGGTCCCATCTCTACCAAACAGCTCAAAGGCACCGGCCATTACATCTCTCTGGAACAGCACAAAGACACCAACCATTCCATCTCTTCCGATAAAGCCCATACGTACTCGCCGTCACAACTCTCCAAATCCACCTACATGCACAGACCGTCACATCTCTTCCAAGCAGCCCATATGCACAGACCGTCACGTTGTGCCAGAACCACCCATATGCAATAACCATCTCTTCTCTCCCTAACAGCCCATATGCACCGGCTGTCAAAACTCCTTCTAACAGCCAATATGCACCGGCCGTCAAAACTCTCCCGAACAGCCCATGTGCACGGCCTGTCACATTTCTACTGAACAGAACATATGCACCGATCCTCACATCTCTCACAAACCTTACTTATGCACCGACTACCACATCTCTCCCAAATCGAACATACACACCGACCGTCACATCTCTTTCAAGCAGCTCATATGCACAGACCGGCACGTCTTGCCTGAACCGCTCATATGGAATAACCGTCCCATCTCTCGGAAACAGCCCATATGAACCAGCCATCGAAATTCTCCCAAACAGCCCATATGCACGGACTGTCACATTTCTATCGAAAAGCTCTAAGGCATCGGCCGTCACATCTTTTCCGAACAGCCCATATGCAATGACCGACACATCTCTTACGAACAACCCATATGCACCGACCATTATATCTCTCCCAAACAGCTCATATGCACCCACTGAAATATCTCATCGGAACAGCCCATATGCACTGAATGACACATCTCTCCTGGACAGCCCAAATGCACCAGCAGTCACATCTCTCCCAAACAGCCCATATGCACCGACCACCACATCTCCCCAGAAAAGCCCCTATTCACCAACCTACACATTTGTCCCGAAAAGCCAGTATGCACCCACCGTTACATCTCTCCCAAACAGCCCATATGCACCAGTCGTCACATCTCTCCAGAACAGCCCAAAGGCACCTGCCGTCACATTTCTCCCGAACAGCCCAAAGGCACCTGCCGTCACACCTCTTCCGAACAGTCCACATGCACCGGTCGTCACATCTCTCCTGAACAGCCCATATGCTCAGATCGCCACATCTTCCCTGAACAGCTTAAATGCACCGGCCGTCAAATCTCACCTGAACAGCCTAAAGGCACTGGCTGTCACATCTCTTCCAAGTAGCCCATATGCACCGGCAGTCGTATCTTTCTTAAGCAGCCCACATGTACCAACCGTCACATCTCTCCCGAACAGCCCAGATCAGATCGCCACATCTTCCCTTAACAGCCCAAATGCACTGGCCGTTACATCTTTCCCGAACCAACCAAAGGCACCGGATGTCACATGTCTTCTGAACGGCCTAATAGCACCGGCCGTCACAGGTCTTCTGAACAAGCCAAAGGCACCAGCCGTTATAGGTCTTTGGAACAGCCCTGAGGCATTGGCCTTCAGAGGTCGGTCGAACAGCTCATAGACACAGGCCGAAAGAAGTCGATCGAACAGCCCAAAGGCGCGGGCCGACAGAAGTCGGTCGAACAGCTCAAAGGCACGGTCCATCAGAGGTCGGGCGAA
>JAQGBX010005521.1:0-13563 GCA_034698745.1 Megaphyllum sjaelandicum
ATTACCAATTGTTTGCCCGGTAGTTGGCGCTAGTGGTCGGTAATTTTAATTTTTTAAATTATAAGTACCAACGAATGAGGGTGTACGGTACACCCTCATTTGATTTGCATTATCAATTGTTTGCCCGGTAGTTGGCGCTAGTGGCCGGTAATTTTAATTTTTTTAAATTATAAGTACCAACGAATGCGTACCCTAAAACTTTATAATTTTGTCCCCTATCTTTAACGGTTTAAATTTTAGTATCGCACGAAACGAATTCAAATGTGCAGTCAGATTTTACGTATGCATGCACAAGTATATGTTAAAAGACTGAAAATTTAAATGAAAACTACATAAAAAATTACTGGTTTTCATATTTATTTAGATTTTTACTTTTTGTATTGACTTCATATTTAAGGTTTTGCAACGTTTGTATCATGTTACCCAAGCATATCGGCCATTATCAGCTACATGCATGTACACGTACAGTATAAATGACCTCGTTCTGTTATCAAATTGTGTTCACTTGTGTTCAAAAATTGTGTATCAGAAAATTCGAAACTTTACAATTTTAATTTGCTTTTGAACGATGTGCCAGATTATGTGGGTTAGACGATAATGATATTATGCAATTTAAACCTGTCTTGAAGGACATATAACACGGAAAATTGTGTTTGTTTTAAATCTATAGATACAGTAGATGAAAAGTAGCCTACATGTACGTCTCTCGAGGTCACATCCCGCAAGAGCCCCATTAAGAAATCTATAAGCTTTGCACCAATGACTATATATATTTGAAGAGAAATTAGCGTAAGGAGTTTTTTATAAGACCCGGATAACCTTGAAAAACACTTTTGCATGCAACCGAGGCCGTCGTTCAAAGATATTGGCATGCCGTGTATTTTTCTCGAGCCACGATCAAGCTTCTATAGCTGCTGTTATTTGTGCTTGAAAGGCTATTAAGAGAACCAACTGTGAAAATGCAAAGTACAGCTTTGGCATTTTACGTCAATGGAAGGAAGGTAATTAATCAACGGCATTTTGTGATATAGATAAAGGCTGAACATGCATGTTTATAGCCGTAATACTTGATTTTTTTAGATTATCGATGATCAAGTTGATCCAAGCTGGACCTTGTTGCAGTATCTCCGACTAAAGTGTAAGCTCATATTGTTTGTAGATTGCTGCCGGACTGATGAGTCGATGCGTCTGATTAATTTCAACTTTTATCGTTATAAACACAAGTGAAATTATGCGGTGCCAAAGAAAGTTGCGGCGAAGGTGGTTGTGGCGCCTGCACCGTCATGGTTTCCAATTTCAACAGAAAGAAGGACACTTTGGAGTATCCATTTTCGATTGGGAAAAAAAAATCTTAAATAAGAAAATATTGAAACTGCTTTCAAATCCTTGACGGGTTATTTAGAATAAAATAAGTCAGTTTAAATTTTTAATTATTAAAATGATATGAATGGGTTGAAACAAGAACGGTGTAAGTGACAAAATTGCAAAAAGTGAGTTAATTAAGTGCAGAATTTAAACGAGGGGGCACATTTTAATTATCAGAACGATTACGGTGACATGTGAAACTAAATATGTACGAAAAGCTGTCAGTTGTTTATTTCAGTCCATGGAGTGTAATTGCAAATTAAAACTTTGTGTGAATATCTCAAAATGCAAGTTAAGTCACTTACACCGTTCTTGTTTTAACCCATTCATTTACAATTACTCCAACGATAAATGTCGTTCTCATAAGCAACCCCGCAACATTTTTTTTAAAATCATCAACTTTTTTCTAAAAACGTTCTCTTCGAAGAATTAAGTTTTTATCTACTGTAATTCTTACTTTCATAACCCCAAAAAATAACTCATGCCTAATTCTGCGTATCATAATAACGAAAAAATTTGACGCATCATATTTACAAATTCTTGCGGTAAAGATGGCCTTTAATTTTTTTTTTTGAAAACGTTAGGATTCCCAAACGTAACACAATTCGATAGGGTCTTCAAATTATGATTGCACGTAGTACGTTGCATACACAATTTATATGCGAAACACAAAATTTGGTATGATATCCTATATTTTGGTAGACATTTAGCTATAAATGCATGTTTGCTACCGATATGTAGCATGCACGGAAAAGCTCTTATAACTATTGAAGGAATAGGATCAACTAAAACTAGACTGCATCCGGTTCAGGTTGGTAATTTACACAATTACTAAATTCCGTAAAAATAGAAATGAAAGACTCATGTTATATAGGAAAGAATTGGAAACTCGCATGGCACTCAATGTGGCTACTGTACACCAGGCATGGCTATGTCCATGTATACCTTGCTAAGGAATAATCCACAACCATCAGTTAAAGAATTACAAAATGCTTTGCAAGGTACTTTAATACTGTACATGCCTTTTCCTGAAGACGAATCGTTGAACACTTTATAATGTAAATTTGGTTTATTTTTAGGAAACTTGTGTCGCTGCACTGGATACCGACCGATTTTAGATGGTTTCAAAACATTTACTAAGGAATTCTGCTGTAATGGAAACAATGCAAATGGTTGTTGCCGATCGAGCCAAGATTCTGAGGTTTATTAAATGATAATTAAAGTGTCGGGGCTTAGTCATTTTAATTTTACGAGCGTACATGTACATGTATCTTTTCAATGCTGATGTAATTGCAATCAAAAAAGTGCTAAGATCATTTTAGAAGTTTTTGAAAGATCCTTAATTACTGATTCCAAAACAAATTATCTTTTACGCAATATCAGAACAAACAGTGTATTAAAATTAGTTACCGAATAGAAAAAATACATTTAAAAAAAGTAAACCAAATATATAAATGATATAGTAAGCTGGAAAAGGCTTCTCTGGAAAAGAATTATAAAATTTGCGTTAAATTAAAAAATGAATTTGAGGTATTCATAAATTTTAACATGTACTGCTTTTAGATGGTTTATAAAAATCTAAGAAGTGTAATAATTTTCTAAAATTGGGCAATTACTTTAAAACGGTTGCAGCAAATTTACAAAATTATAGATAAGGAAGTTCCCTCCATTTTATTTTAGATGCTCGATGGACTATTTAATTCAAAGGAATTCACGCCATATGACCCAACACAAGAACCAATTTTTCCACCAGAATTGAAGGTTAAATCTCATGTTAAAACATCGTATATTATTTTATAATTATATGATGTAACATTTCTTGTTTGAAAAATGCCTTTATGTGGATGCTATGATTTTAGTTGAGCGACACCTATGAAAACCAATACCTTCATTTTGAGTTCAAAGATCGCAAATGGATTCGCCCAATCACACTAAAAGAGTTGGTTGAATTAAAATCTGAATATCCCGATGCGTATCTTGTTGTTGGTAACACCGAAGTCGGTAATTAATCTTATGAAGATTTTATGTAAATTTGATATGTACAGTAACTACTGTACTTGTATTGCTTGTTTTAAAGTAGTTATAAGCAATTATTTTCCAGGTGTTGAGGCAAAATCAAGGGGATGTCCATTTCCAGTTATTATTTCACCTTGCGTTATACCTGAATTATACGAAATATGTCATACAAAAAGTGGCATTACTATTGGCTCAGCTAACACTTTGTCTGTTTTTGAGGAAACTCTAAAAGATGCCATCTCCAAAAATAGCGGTTAGTTAAAAAAAATCTACAAAAATCAATTATGCAACCTTATATTCAAAAGTAATTTCCATCTTTGCAGAATCTGCAACCAGGATTTTTTCCGCAATATTGGGCATGTTGCACGAATTTGCTAGTCCACAGATAAGAAACGTTGCCGTACGTTATTTTAAAGTTTTAATTGACGTTTTTATTTCAATTGTACATTTATTTATAATATTTATTTATAATATATAAATTACGTAATTTGAAGAAAATTTCACATAGGCCAAAAATATTAACATATGTTTACATGCATATGCAAGTGAAAGATTTGTTAGCCCTCCACAAACTTCATTTTGTGGACATTTATTAAATTATTATACTTTTCAGTCAATCGCCGGTAATATAATCACCGCAAGTCCAATATCGGATCTAAATCCATTGTTTAGTGCGGCCAACTGTGTCTTGAATGTCATTTCTCGAGGTATTAATTTACGCATCGTTGATCGTAGATGCACGCATATCTGTATGATCTTGGATCTAAGAAATTAATATGATTTAATTGTTTTAAAAGATGGTGAAAGGAAAGTGCTCATGGACTGCGATTTCTTTAGAGGATATCGAAAAACTGCATTAAAGTCAAACGAAATTCTCGTCTCAATTACAATTCCTTTCACCACAAAGGTTATTTATATTTCGATGAATTTTAAATTTGCATCATGCTGATACTTGAGATTTTAACTGAATTTTTTATTTTATTTCAAGAATGAATTCTTCTTCGGTTATAAACAAGCTCGTAGATGTGAAGATGATATAGCCATCGTTAATGCCGGGATGAAGGTGTTATTCAAGCCCAACTCTTATATCATCCAGCATCTAAATTTGTCCTATGGTGGCATGGCTGCGACTACCGTTATGGCTCAAAAGACAATGAAAAATTTAATAGGAAGGTAAGATTTATATGGAATTATTCAATTTATATGGCACTATACCGGCGTTTTTAAAGTCGGTTGTTATAGATCTGGAAAAATACCCTCAGGAATGCAGAACATATTTCGAACATTTGAAAATTAATTACAACACGTTTGGCAATAGTCTGAATTTACTTTTGTGTATATTGGTAAAGAATATCCGAGTGTGAATTAAGATGATTCATGACATCTGGGGATCACCTATAGATAGTTAAAACGACGTACGTATACAGTATACCGGGTGTTCCGTTTATCATGATTTGTCCAAAATCTTTTAAAATAAATAGTAAATCGTAAAAGTTATCAGAATACATGATTAACAATAACAACTTGCGTTTTAAATTATGCAAGAATGAAGGGGCCCCCGGTCCCCCTATGGGCGATATGGGGGTCCCTTTGTGATTTTAAATGGGGAGCCCCATTTTTTTGTACTTTATGAATCTGCACTTAAAACACAATAATTTTTGTCTAAAATAGGTATTTTTTTGGAATCATCTTAGATGTTACTGTAATCGATGTCCGAAATCGTGTAATATGCCATTTATACGTTTTTAACAAGCATTGCACTGTTACCTGTTAAACAAAAATGATTGGCGTATTACACGATTTCGGACATTGATTACAGCAACATCTAAGATGATGCCAAAAAAATCTTTTAGACAAAACTTATTGTGCCATAAGTGCAGATTCATAATCTGCAAAAATTATAAAGGGATCCCCCATAGGAAGTTATTATTAATCTTGTATTCTGATAACTATTACGATTTACTACTTATTTTAAGATTTTGTACAAATTATGATAAACGGAACACCTGGTATACAGTATGTACATTATATAATATACACTGTATATGTATACTGCTTCTAGGTCCTGGAATGAATCGATGTTAGATGATGCTATTAAAATGTTGGCCGAAGACCTTCCTTTGGACCCAAGTGCTCCTGGCAGCATGATTGAATTCCGAAAATGCCTCACAACGGGATTTTTTTTCAAATTTTACTTATCCGTTTTGCAAGAGCTTATCAAAGAAAATGCAAGTACATTTTTTATTTAACTTAAACCGTGTAATTTAATGAAAATTAATTATAAAAGCATGAATAAAAATTATCCACGAAGGTAGGAAACATCCAGACAAGCGTGCGATCAGATTATCGAAGCGCAGTTAAACCTCTTTCGAATGATCCTCCCAAAAGCAGTCAAATTTATCAGGTAGGCCTAATTAAGCAATTTTTTTGACAATTCGGAATGCATCATTTCATCGTTTTGAAAGAAATCCAAATGCATTTGTTACTTAGATTGTACCAGATGGTCAATCGACGGAGGATCCAGTTGGCAGGCCTGTGCCACACTATTCTGCTCTTGAACACGCCACTGGGGAAGCAGTTTATTGCGATGATATCCCACATTATGATAGTACGCGAGCTTGTTTTAAATATTGAACCTAGCCTTTTCTATTATTTTATTTTTGAGGTGTTGTATTAATTTATCTAAAAATTTGATTAATCAATTTTTAGATGAACTGTATTTAGGCATGGTTACGAGCACTCGAGCTCATGCTAAAATACTTTCAATCGATGCCAGAGAAGCTTTGGCCATGGAAGGTGTGGTTGCTTTCTTCAGTCATAAAGATATAGACCCTGACAAGAACTGCAAGGGCCCATTAATTCAAGATGAAGAAATCTTTGCTTCTCAAAAAGTAATGTTTTATAAATGCTCCATTGGTTTGGGTGGAAATTAGAAATTACTAAACGTAGAATTTATTTTATTTTATGCCTTAATGCCATTTATTTATCATCAGGTTACTAGCCAGGGTCAACTTGTTGGTGTCGTTGTAGGAGTAAATAAAGCATGCGCTAAACGAGCAGCAAATAAAGTCAAAGTGGAATACGAGGATATGGAGCCTGTTATCTTAACGATAGAAGTGTGTAATAAATTTATAATATGTATATATTATAAATATATTATAAATATATTATAAATACCACCAAAAAAAATGCTATCTTGGTCACTGTACACAGGTGGTCACCATACAAAGAATCAGGCAAAGAATGCCTGAATTCAATTAAAATAATGAACATGTACACTGCACTTATATATGTAGACTGTAATACACGTAGTAAAAAACCACAAAACCATAATAGTAAAGAATGTAGCAAGATGTAACGTGAATCATCCGTACATTGGCAATGTAAAAATTGCAAAAATACAACACACACTGGTCACTGTACACAATAGACAGGTGGTCACTGGTCACTATACAGAGAATTTTTATGAAGGAAATGTAGCCTACACTAGAAAAAACCGTACACTAAAAAGTGGTCAAAAGGTGGTCACTTTTCCAGGTTTTACCGTATTTGTAGTTATTTTGCTTACTAGCGTGTTGGCTATTTTTAGGATGCTATTAAGCATAACAGCGTAGATCCTTACGAAAACAGCATTTCAAAAGGAGATGTCGAAGCAGGATTTCAGCAATCTGAACATGTTTTGGAAGGAGAAGTTCGACTCAGTGGTCAAGAGCACTTTTATTTTGAAACGCAGACTACGCTCGCAGTTCCAAATGGAGAAAAAAATGAAATGGAGATATTTGTCGCAACTCAGCATCCTGCGCCAGTACAAGTAATTAGCATACCAATCACCGTGGTTAAATTGTATTTCTGATAAGTTTTAAATGTCTATTTTACGTGCATGAATTGTGTGAACATTTTTCAGAGGGCAATTGCCACGTTTCTCGGCGTTCCTGCAAACCGGATAATTTGCAAAACAAAAAGAATTGGTACAGTTTTAAAAGTTTAGCTTTGGTGAACTGTAAACCATTACCAGCAAATTAATGTGATTTTGACTAAAATTATAGGAGGTGGCTTTGGCGGCAAAGAGAGCTCCTCTCTAGCAGTGGCTTACCCATGTGCACTGGCAGCTAAAAAGTATGTAGAGTGCATTTATACAATAATAAGCAACATAGCTTTAAGTAAGGTCATTTATTGGAATTGTTTTGAGATTTATTAATGTATGCGTCAATGTACTGTAATACTTGTGCATTAAAAAAAAATGTTAGTGCTGCAAATTTATGCAGCGTGAGTAATTATAGTCTCTTCCCTCCCACCCCCTTCTCCAAAATCAACAGAATGGGTGCAAATATGAAAAATCGGATATGGGAAACTTGGGAATGGAAGGCCCGGCTTGCCCGGGGAATCATAAATTTACAATAAAATGTACATAAAAATGAATTAAATAAAGTAAACATAATTCGGAAAATTTATGGAAGAATGACTATTAATTTTGAAAAATTCAGGGAAATTAAACTTATTAATTTTTTGAAAATCCAAAATGAATGCTTATGCCTATACGTGGTTAGATCTTGCAAAAAAAAAAAAATTGGCAAAATTCTGAAAAAAAATTTCGCAAATTTGTGAACATTTTTTTGCAAATTTATTAAAAAAAATTTCGCAAATTTCTGAAAAAAAAAAATTCGCAAATTTGCAAACAAAATTTTTAAGAAATTTGCGAATTTTTTTTTTAGAAATTTGCGAAAGTTTTTTATTTTCGCGAAAATTCTTAAATTTCTGAAAAAAATTTTTTTGGAGTTTTTGAAAAAGAATGTTTGAAAATTTCTGAAAATTTTTTTTTCGCAAATTTCTTAAAAAAATACGCAAATTTCTGAAATTTTTTTTTGCAAATTTGGAAAAAAAAATTCGGAAATTTAGGAAAGAAAATTTTCCAGTAACAACATTTTTTTTCGCAAATTTCTGAAAAAATTTGTTCGCAAAAATGGGCCTGGTGGCCAAATGGTTTGGGACACATTGCATTCCGCACCCTTTCATAATCCGATTTTTGATATTTGCACCCATTCTGTTGATTTTGGGGGAGAGAAAGAGACTTTTTGCTCACGAGTAAGCAGAGCTTTTACTATCAATTCTATACGCTTAAACATCACCGTTAAAACTACTTGTAAAAAAGTCATTAAAACGTGTTAATGTTATAGATTAAATTGTCCTGTTCGCTGTGCGTTGGATCGTGAGGAAGACATGGTTATGACTGGAACTCGACATCCGTATTTAGGAAAATATAAAGTAGGACTTCCTATACCATTGCATGATTAAGCTCACTATATCTTTCGGATTATTTAGTCATTTTAAATTTAATTATTACAGGTAGGTTTTAATAAGGATGGAAAAATAATAGCTGTTGATGTTCAATTTTTTTCCAATTCTGGCTCTTCGCTGGAAATGACTCCTCTTGTAAGTTGAACCATCGATTGGTCAGTTTAATCAACGCCTCGATGCCCTCTAAAATAAGTTGTTAAAGGTAATGCTATCATCATTGACGAAATCGGACGGTGGATACAACGTACCCAACTTCAGAGCTAGAGGATACTTTTGTAAAACCAACAAAATATCAGGGACCGCTTTTCGAGGATTTGGTTATCCGCAAGCAAATTTGATTACAGAAAATTGGATGAATGATGTAGCTGACTATTTAAAAATGGATGCAGCCAAGGTACTGTGCTAAAAAATAATTTAAAAAGGTTATCACCTTTGTCTCATACTCTCATCCCTTCTCCTGTACATACATGTAAATCTTCAATAATACAAATATAAAATATGATATAAAATCTTCCAAATACGAATATATATCTTTTTGACGCTAATCTCATCTAAGGAAAATAACGAGTATAAAATTACAGGTTCGTGGTTTGAATTTATATAAAATTGGAGACATAACGCCGTATAATCAAACAGTTGAGAACAATCACCTGAGAAGAGTTTATGAAGAATGCTTAAAGAAGAGCGATTACGAATATCGGCGAGGACAAGTGGAGATATTCAACAAGTAATCTGCAAAGAATTAGATATAATTTTTTTTCCCTATGCATTATTTTATTTCAACCTTCTTAATTTTGTTCATATTTATTAGAGAAAATCGTTGGAAAAAACGAGGAATGGCATTGGTTATGTGCAATCATGGAATCAGCTTTATGATCGAGTTTTTTCATCAGGTATTTATGTTATTTCGTGGATTTTATTCTTACATTTTCTTCCATAGAGAAAGAGACAGATGCCAGTAGTACAATTGTTCGAGAGTTCCACGGAAATAATGTATTTTCGATATAAATTTACCAAATTTTTGCGACATCCGTCGAAAAATTTGCGAATTGTCACACATCTGCGAATTTTGTTCAAAAATGTGCAAATTTTATTTCAAAAATGGGCTGAAAACTGAAATACGATATATAAAAAATGAATAACAAAGTAAACATAATTCGGAAAATTCAGGAAAAAATGACTTAATTTTGAAATGGTCAGAGAAATTAAACGTGAAGATTTTTCAAAAACCTAAAATGAATGCTTATACGTGGTTAGATCAGGGCCCTTGCAAAAAAAATTCGCAAATTTCGGAAAAAAAAAGTTTTCGCAACTATGTGAATTTTTTTTTTGCAAATTTATGAAAAAGTTTTTGTAAATATCTGAAAAAAAAAGTTCGCAAATTTCTGAAAAATAAATTTCGCAAATATCTAAAAAAAAATTTCTAAAATTTCTTAAAAATTTTTTTTTTGCAAATATCTGAAAAAAAAAATTTCCGGCAATTTTTTTTTTCGTAAATTTTGGATATTTTTGGCTTCTACTATACGTAATTGGAATGGGACGTCACATACTAATATAAAGAATTATTATGGAGCATACTAGTTTTTGAAAATTTGGTGGGATGATTGAGTGTACTCGACTTCTAGCTGATACGTTTCGCACAATATGAGCAACTGTTTTCTATTCCAATATATAGGCTGGGGCATTGGTCAATGTATATTTGGATGGCTCAGTCATGTTAACGCATGGTGGGGTGGAAATGGGTCAAGGACTACATACAAAAATGATCCAGGTATGCGCTTATAACGTTACTATAAAATGTAAATAACTTTGAAAAATGGAGACTGAACAGTCATAAAGTATTTTTTTTTAAATGTCAATTAAACCCCATGGTCTAATAATTAATTTTGGCATATATATCAGACAAAGACCATATTTTTGATGACATTTCAGGTTGCCAGTCGGGTGTTGGGAATTTCGTCAGATAAAATCCACATCAACCAAACGTCCACTGAGCTAGTTCCCAATGCTATAACAACTGCAGCAAGTTTGAGCACGGATTTATACGGAATGGCCGTCATGGTAATGTCGTTGAAATATTTAATTATGGTGCTGACTTAATTTTAAAAAATTGCTTCGTGTTGTCTTTTAGTATGCGTGTGAAACTATAAGACAGCGTTTGGAACCGATTGTAAATGAGAATCCTAAAGGATCGTGGGAAGATTGGATTAATTCAGCATTCTTACAGCGGGTTGCTCTTTCAGCCACGGGATATTATAAGTAAGAGTTGATTGCATTTAATATTTGTAAATACATTGTTTTCACGTTTTTTTATTTATTTGGTATTAAAGAATGCCTATCGAAAAGGTGTATGACATGAAATCAAACACTGGGCGAGCATTTTTGTATTATACTTATGGAGCGTGTTGTTCCGAAGTGGAAATTGATTGTTTGACGGGAGACCATAAGGTAAATCCAACGATTCGTAAAACAATTAATTTTACCCGTAAATTAATTAACTATAAGGACGCTCTACAAAAATAACGACTGGATTTTGTCCCATATTTACCGAACGGTATTAATCTATATCTATATATATAAAATAGAAAACGACGCCATTTTGTTTTTGACGCTAGCTATAATCCTGTTGCGTTTGTGGCTGGCCGGCTATACGGTGAGATTGGAAAGTCCGTACGTACGATTGGCCGTTCGTGACACACCCCCCAGGAGCGCGAACTCCGTGGGAATAAACAAGGCCATAAATCTTCTCTCACTCGCCTCGGACCATAAAACTGTCAAACAGGTTTCCCGTCCCCCTCCTGGATGCCTCCAGGTCGTATGGCGCCATCTTTTGGCAATAAAGGACAGCTAAATCTAACTCCTGATCGCATGAAAGGGGTTAGCAAATCAAACCACAATTTTTACCCGGTAAAGGCCGGGTTTTACCGCTAGTCATTGATAAGCAAAAAAAGCTTGGAATGAGAAACGTAATCTGACAAGGAGTTGACGGATCATCAACGTAAAATCTTAAAGATAATGCTATCAAAGTTCGGGATATATACTCAGGCATAATGTTTACGAATCGTATTTGTAGGCTAAGCCATGAAGTCACGTGTGAAAAATCTACAATATCAGTGTTTCTAAGCATCTCTATGAGGTTCCCCCATCATCACATTCCTTGGTTCTCGCTTATACAATATACTCAGCGAATATACTGTATGTACAGTCGACTTGCGTGTAGGGATCCCAAAAACTTTCTTAAAAATAGAATCGGGGCGAAAAATGCAATTTGCATTCGCCTTCATAATATTACTAGCGGTAAATTCCGGCGTTGCCCGGGGAAAATTAAAAAATCATAAACATTGACCTGGGTAGTGGCGCCCTTTTTGAATTACCCCTAAGTCACAGAAACGTCCTTTTTGAATGACCCCTTAAGTCCCGCCCGTCCTTTTGAATGGCCCCTAAACCACACACACGTCCTTTTTGAATGGTCCTGGCCTAAAGCCATCCACACGTACTTTTTGAATGGCCCCTAAGCACTACACGTACGTCCTTTTTGACTGACCCTAAACCAGGCGCACGTCCTTTTTGATTGGCCCCTATCCACAAACCACGCACGCACGCACGCACACACACACACCAAGATGGACGCGATTTCTATTTTATATACTGTTTATAGATTGCGCAGTTTCCAAAAATATCCCTAACAACAACCATTTTCTAACCCATTTGGGGAAATTCTCTGTTCTGTAACATGACCGAGCAAGTTGGCTGAGTGGTTAGCATTCTCGCATCGCATTAGGTAGACATAATTTGGTTTGATTCTCATGTCGGCTATCTTTGATTGTGGTTTTTCATGGTTTCCCACATTCCCTCCAGGTGAATGCTGGGAGAGTTCCTAAAATTAGTTAGCCAAGACATGATTCCTTTGTGAGCAACTAAGCAGCACGTGTATGCAATGTAGATGGGATTGTCTTGTGAAATTACATCGATGTATTAAATTGGGGATTTTTTTACTGTTTGCTTTGTGGCCCACCTTTATTCATTTTGTGTTGGCTTAGTTCTATGATCAGTATATACTAGTACAGCTCGGGCATCGCCGGGTCTGTAACCAGCTAGTTGTAAAAAATAAAGAAAAAATAGACGTTTCGTCCACCTCACTTCTTAGTTATTTTTCAGAAGCTAAAAGAAATCAATATCCAATGGCTTTATTTAACCATTTTTTTATGTTCTTCTCTAATTATCGGGACCGAAAAATACAAGTGTACTTTAATTCAAATACTTTAATATGCTACGTACATACTACAGTATACGAAAGGACCAGTATGCCTACACAGCATACATGTCCCTAGCCGTTTCTACTAGCCGTGTGCTCGCAGCGCCCCGTAGGTGAAGGGGACGATAGGGAACCTAGTTCACTTAAGTGAGTTACTCACTCCTACTTCACTCAGTATCGTGAACTACTTCACTGACCTAGTTCATCGTTCACTTCCTTCACTAGTTCTAACCGAATTTAAGTGAACTAGCGTCAACTGTCGATTTGAAGTCAACTAGTTGGTTTGTTTTCGTTCACTCAATCGTCCCTTATCGTTTGTTACGCTTCACTCGTTTTGGGCGTTTCAACATCAAAGGTACCGACTACCGACACGGAGTCGGCAATTCATTTCCCAAACCGGAAATAAAATTAACCTAAAGTAACTCAAAACTCTCAAATCCATACGGCCTTGGAAAGCAAGTTTCAATTTGTTTCCTTGTTTGTATCCGCCTTAATAACGATTCCGACTAAAACATGCATTTAATACCTAAAACACATTAGCCTATACCTAGAAAGAAAAAAAACCCTTGGCGAGACTCGAACTCGCAATCTCCGGTTTAGGAGACCGGCGCCTTATCCATTGGGCCACAAGG
>JAQGBX010005522.1:0-13563 GCA_034698745.1 Megaphyllum sjaelandicum
TATATAGGGTATAATTTTATTCGCGCGTAAATACAGCAGCCCATATTTTTTTGGGCATTTCTTTTCCTTATTTCGTCATAAATATAATAATAAAACGTCCCTTTTCCCCCCTTTACTTTCGTGAAACTGAATGAATAGCGGCTATAGCGACGAATCGAGACGCGAGTTGACAAAATTTCAAGATCGCGACACGTTTATTACAATTATTTGGTGACGCTATCGTCCTAAACTCGAGAGCGGAATCAAGTTTATGCGATCGTAAAGCAATTTCCTGCAACGGTAAAAATGTCTTGCACGATTCGAGGTGACGTTACAACTGAATTTTTTTTCTTTTTTATTTAAAAAAAAAGAGGGACTTAAATTTATACCTGGAATAAACGCCATAGATTTGGGGAGGAACTCTCGATTGCTGATATTCGTATCAGCAATATTTCCACCTGGGCTTAAAAACTCGGCGCATTTATCAGTTAATCGCTACATAAATTAATAAAAATGGAAGAAAGAACGTGAAAACGTGCAGTTCGATGGAAATATTCCTAGTTTCGAATTTCATAGCATCACGCGACGTTCCATGCGATGCATGGAACGATTATTGGATTGTGAATTTCATAGCCGCGACGGTGTTCCATTTCATAGCACGAGAAAAAGTTCCATTAATTTTCATATATAGAAACACAGCACCACAGTATTCGTATACTGTGATAGAAAGCAACGTGAAAAATTACTCCGACTATTAATTTAGAAATAATTTAATTTCTAGTTTTCAGGGTTCCCACGGAAATTTCATTTTTAACTTCCGTGGCGTTTCCAGGCCCTGACCAATGGAAAGTTCTGCCATTTTGACATTGCCAAATTTACTAATGATAATTTTCGACATTAACATGGAAATTTTGTTTAAAAATATGTACTCTGAAAACGTGGAGAATTTTGCAAATTTGTACTCGGAAAACGTGGAGAATTTTTGCAAATTTGTACTCGGAAAACGTGGTAAATTCTGAAAACTTGTACCCGGAAAACGTGGGCAATTTTGCAAACTTTATCTTGGAAAACGTGGAGAATTTTTGCAAATTTGTACTTGGAAAACGTGGTAAAATCTGAAAACTTGTACTCGGAAAACGTGGGCAATTTTGCAAACTTTATCTCGGAAAACGTGGAGAATTTTTGTAAATTTGCACTCGGGAAATTTTGTAAATTTGTATTCGGAATACGCGGGAAATTTTGTAAATTTGTATTCGGAATACGCGGGAAATTTTGCAAATTTGTACTCGGAAAACGTGTGAATTGAATTTTATCCTCGGGAAACGTGACAAATTTTGCAAATTTGTGCACAGAAAACGTGGAAAATTTTGCAAAATTTGTACATGTACTCGAAAAACGAGGAAAATTTTGCAAATTTGTCCTCAGAAAATGGGCCCCGAGCTAACCATGTAGAACCATTAATTTTGAAACGTAACAACGTGACTACTTTGAATTTTCCTGACAATTTCAAAATAAGCCATTCTTCCCTGACTGTTCCAGACATTTTCAAGTTCCCCGACTTTTCCAGGTCTGGGGGGTACCCTGTCCTTTCTAAATAAAAGGTTAATTTTGTGTACGCCCTCCATCCCCTGAAACGAAATTCGCGATTCATTGCCGAAAATTCTCCCCCGAATTCAATGCGTCGCAACTCATTTTTGAGTCACGCTCTCAAGGTCGAATCGAGGACACACCCGCCGCCAATTTGTCATATATTTTTCGGTCCTCTTTTACCAAACTAATTTTCGTATCACTCCGAATTCGTTATCGCCCCCGGCCTTTTATGATTACAGATAATGAAAATCTTTATCAAACATGACGTATACACGTACGAACATACATTAGAACAAATTATCGCTTCGAGCCGCGTTCATTATTAAATCTTAATAATTAGTACCCGTGAACAGACGGTTTAGTACACCCAACTTACGAACAATTCGCACCTACGAACGTACCATTCTATGACCCCCTTCTCGAATTTGCACACTTACGAACATCTGAATCTAAATATTGGGCCATTCAGCTCCTGTCTAAGTCTAACCTTGACCATCGTACGGAACTCAGTCGGAAGCTTTACGAATCGTACTTTGGCAGTCGTGGAGGGTTTTATCGAGGATACGGCAAAAAAATTGGCAAGAAATCAAAAGCAAAGAAAGGGTACAGTAATGGTTTGCTTTTGGCAAGAACGCAAAGATTTTCAGAGTACATACTGTACGTACACAGCCTGAATATAATTTAATCAACTATGTTGAACGATAAGTTTTGTGAATGATTTGAGTATACAGTATTTGCGATACGTTATGCACATTCAAGCCACTCTCGAGTCACTCGAAAATCAAAGGATTTCTGATTTGTGTAAATTGACCCATCATAATGAAGACGGTGCTCAGGGGTTAGCCTACTATCTGAACCAAAGTTGAAGACTTTGCATCATTTCGTACTCATAAACCAGTACTTATCCTTATCAAAGTAGAAATAATCGGAGCTAGCAGTAACTTAACATTAGAGTTTGAAGCACAGTTTGAGTAGACTGAATCATCAGAGCAGATGCATCAGAAAGCGGATGTTTAACTTTCTTAGGAGCCAAAGTTGACGGACTTTGAAGCATTCCTTATCAGACTTGCTCATAAACCAGTACTTATTCTTCTCGAAGTAGAAATAATCCGAGCTAGCAGTAACATAAAATTGAGTACGAATCAAAGTTTGAGCAAACAGCTGTCAGAAAGCAGAGTTTTAACTACATATGTATCTGAGGAGCCAAAGTTTACAGACTTGGACTCATTACTCATCAGACTTTCCCATAAACCTGTACTTAGCACAAGCATAACATGAGTACAAAGCAAAGTTTGAGCAGGCTAAACTGAACCATCATAAAACAGAGGTTTAACTATCTGAGCAGTACATGTACTGTATCTGAGTCAAAGTTTGCAGACTTGGAAGCATCTATTACATGTACTAGATTTGCTCATAAACCAGTAGCCAGCTGCCTACTTATCCTTCTCAACGTAGAAATAATCCGAGCTAGCAACAACGTAACATTTGAGTATGAAACAAAGTTTGAGTAAACTAACCCATACTAAAAGAGGACGAGGTACTCAAGAGTTACTATCTGAGCCAAAGTTTGCAGATTTTGAAGCATTTCTTACTAGAAACTCGCTCATAATCCAGTACTTATCCTTCTCAGAAATAGAAATCATCCGAGCTAGCAGTAAATAAGAACTTCTCAATCTCACTTTTCTCAAAGTAGGAATAATCCAAACTAGTAGGCACGAAGCAAAGTTTGAGTCGCCTGAATCATCAAAAAGCAGACTTCGCAACATTTCGCTCATAAACCAGCTCTGCAAACTAGAAATAATCCCATCAAGAATTGCCGAGCAAGCAAGAACGGTACCAGTAATGGATATGTTTTCTATTTCGGAAGAAGCCAGTACATGTAATTAGCACGCCTGACGAGAGCCAAAAAACATTCAATGAACCATAGGAAACAACTGCGAAACGGCAACGTCAAAAAATAGCAGCTAAAAAAAAAGAAAAATACGTAGGCGTGTCTCTCCTTTTTAGCCGGCTCAAAAACTAAGTGAAAGTCACATTCGTTTTTCAAAAAGACGAAAATGCCAATGGCATAGGTCAACTTACGCAGTGGGAATTTGGAAACTGGAAAATAAAACTATACCTAGCTACCATTTTCACCTCATCCTAAACGTAAGCATCCGGCGATACTCATTGATTCGGCGAACGAAACGGTGTGTTATTCGAGGTGTTTTTTCGTAAATAATAAAGCCCAAAAGTTAAGCCTAAATTGTTGAAATTTTTCGAACTGCGGTCTCGGTTGTTCGGCATGAGTACGTACCTTGTCCAGACATTTGAGTTCCTCCAACGGATAAACCGTCTTCTCGCACTTTGCGCACTTTTTACTCATATTTACAGCGAACTTGAAATGGCACTGGGGAAAGAATCGCGCTACTTTTGGACTTGTAATGAACGAGAAATCCGAGCGAATAAAAACCAATCCTCCTCCTACTCCTCGTCTGATCCGAAACACAGTAAAAACTAAAAAAAAGAACACTCCGCCGGAAGTTACTGCTGCTCGAATCGAACGGAGAAACAGACCGTGGCGCCATCTAGCGAGCGATCGGGTAAATTCGGTGGTGGAGTGCATTTTTTTTAGTTTGCAAATTATATTAAACTTGTCAAAAAATTAGAAAAAACTACCGCAATTAACCAAACATTGAATATAAAAGTAGAATAACTATTAAAATTTGTCCAAACGTTAAGCGAAAAGTCTATAAAAATGATACAAAACTACAAAAAATGAACCCACAATTCAAAATACATCGATAACCAAAATACCAAAAATTAAAATGCACCAAATTACCAAAAATTAGACACAAAATTAAGAATACCAAAAAATTATAAAAATGATAAAAACCGACCAAAAAACTCCAGAAAAAAATTTGAAAATAATAGAAAAACTACCAGAAATGAACCAACAATTAAGAATACATCGATAACCAAAATTTCAAAAATAAAGCAACTAAAAAACAAACTAAAAATCTAAAAAAAAAAAATTGACAACAAATTACCACAAAAATACTGCATAGCAAAAATAGACCAAAAAACTGTAAAAATGATAAAAAAACGACCAAAAATTTCCCAAAAACTACAAAAATTCTAGAAAAAAAAACTGCCAAAAATAAACCAACAATTAAGAATGCATCGATAACCAAGACACCAAAAATAAAGCAAAAATACCATAAAATTATCGACTAATTACCACAAAAAATACACCAAAAATAAACTAAAAAAACTGTTAAGATGATATAAAACAGACCAAAAAACTTCAGAAAAAAAAAAGAAAAGGATAGAAAAAAAAACTACCAAAAATGAACCAACAATACAAAACAAAATACCAAAAAGGAAGATTGACGAAATCTTCGACGATTACCCGGAAAACAAAATACCAAAAACTAAGCAAAAAACTAAAAAATTGACAACAAATTACCAGGAAAAAAAGAAATACCAAAAGTAACAAAAAAAAACGGTAAAAATGAGGGGGAGTTTAATTTTGGGACACTTTTGCGGATATCGATATCCTTTTTGAATGGCCCCCTTACGAAAAATGCAGCCTCATGCAAATTCCTGAGGCGCACGAATTCATTCATTGGCTAGTCAAGGGTTTCAATGTTATAAAGGCGTGAAGCATCGTCATCACTTGACAAGACTGCTCGCTTACCGTGGCTCGTATCTAGTACATGTACACGTGTGATCCTCATGGATTTGTTTTGATCATATATTTCGATCTTGTTCTGTTGCTAACGACTCTAACGAGTAAGGTAAGATTTAGTTTTATCACTGCTGTGAATATGGCCTACCTCGTGATGTTTTCAAACCAATAAATGCATTTCTTTTAAACATGCATGACTTCACGACTGCCAAAGTGCGATTCGCGAAGCACTTGCCCGAATATACCTCAACATATACATGTAATGAATGTACAGTATATGTTGTGAATCAATTTGAAAATGACTTTTGTGTTTACAGGAAAAATGCCCAAATTAAATCCCAAAGATAAGTTAATCGAAGAAATCTGCATCAATGCGTTCGAACAGATGGAATACCTTTCGAGCGACGACGAGGATGAAAAAATTGACGAAATCTTCGACGTAGCCTTCGATGAACTCACTCTAGTCATGGAAAACCGATATCTTAATCCGAGGATTACCGTAGGTTAATCTCGTACGTAAAAATCGACCGGTTTAGGAATAATTTCTAACATTTCGATCGCCATTAACTAGGTCAGGAAACCTAAAGTGTGGTGGGAGAGAGTTCTGCCCAAATGCGAGGATCGAGATTTCAAGAACGAACTTCGAGTCTCCCGGCAGAATTTTCACAAGATCTTCAGTCTAATAAAAGACGATGAATCGTTTACCAGAAAACAGTTGGGCGTGGAGCTCCAACTCGCCGTGGCCTTATCCCGATTCGGCCAGTACGGAATGCCATCGTCCATCCTGAAAAAAGCATCCCGGTTCGGCCTCGGAGAAGGCACCGTCCAGTTGGTCACCCTCAGAGTCATTGACGTAAGTGCGAACGTCGGTGTCCACCGAGGACCGTGAAAATTGGAAAACTATTTCGCGGGCCACTAAGCCAGAAATACGAGCCATTAGTTATGTAGTTTTTTGGTAGAAGTTTTAAGAATTAATATCTTATAAGATGAAATTGCTAAAGATTAAAGGTCCTCCAGACCTGGAAAAGTCAGGGAACTTGAAAATGTCTTAAAAAAGTCAGGAAAGAATGAATTCTTATGAAAAAGTTGGGGAAATTCGACGTGTTAATGTTGTCACGATCCAGAATGAATGCTTCTACGTGCAGGTTACCTCGGGACCCATTTGCAAACTTTTTAATATTTTTCCACTATAAATTTGCAAAATTGTCCAGTTTCCGAGGACAAATTTGCTTAATTTTCAACAGTTTCCGAGGACAAATTTGCAAAATTATTGACAGTTTCTGAAGACAAACTGGCGAAATTTTCCGCGTTTTCTGAGCCTAAATTTTCAACATTTTCCAAATTGTTTTCAAGTATAGATTCGTAAAATTTCAAATAGCTTTAGAGTAGAAATTTTCAACGGATTCTGAGGAAAAATTGGCAAAATCCTCAACCTTTTCAGAGAACAAATTTGCAACAATTTCAGAATTTTCCGAATACAACCATGTAAAATATACATAAACTTCTCTCGCTTATTTTTCAAATTGATGCAAAACACGATTTTCAAAATTGTGGATAACATCGGCATTTGTCAATTTTGACATTGTCTCAGATTAACAAAATCACGTGTTGGAAAGACCTAGTCTTGCGGATGAATAACATCTCTTTCTTGACATTTTTTAAAGAAGTACTTTTATCTTGCAGGCTATATTAAAATTAAAGAACCGCTACCTAAGATGGCCATCCGTCGAAGAAAGACAGCAGATATGCGACTACATGAGGGATAAATTGCCTAATTGCGTGGGATACATTGATGGAACTGACATTAAACTCACAGATAAACCCATCGATGACCCCCTGTCATACCTTACCAAGAAAAACATATACGCCATTAAAGCTCAAGTAGTTGTTGACAATAACAGAAGGATCAGAGACCTCATGGTAGGGTACCCTGGGAGTGTCACCGATGGGCTCGTCTTAGGTTATTCGAAAATTGGCCAGAAATCGCAATGTTTCTTTTCCAAAGGCCAGTATATGATAGGAGACACTGCGTACCCGTGCTCAGAATTTCTGATTTCAACTCCTAAAAAGAACACCAAAGACCTGAGTGAAGCCGATCGGAAAGCTTTCGTAAGACATGTTGAAAAATACAGAATGACAGCAGACAATACGATAGTCGTGTTGAAGGAAGTTTTTCAAAGTCTGAAAACACTTCGAATCCGCGTGAGCAAAAGTAGAGGACACGCCGATGCCTGCAAGTGGATTTTTGCCTGTTGCATTCTATATAACATAATTATGCCGGATCCCAAGGAATATGGACTCGACTTAAACAAAAAAGATGATTGTGGTGTTGTTGATGATGGCCAGGATTTAGAAGATGTAGACATTGATTGTGAGGATCATGATTCAGAAGATGAAGACATCACCGATGATGGCCATGATTCAGAAGATGAAGACATCGGCCATGATTCAGAAGATGAAGACATGGATGCGGAATGTGACGTCGCTGATGTTGATCTTGGTTCAGAACAAGGTCAAGCCAATGTCGATGATGATCCCGATTTAGAAAGCGAAGATGCCGATGGCGATGATGATCACGATGCAGAAGACATATGTTCTGATGTTGATCTTGATCTGAAAGGCAGACCCGTTGATGATGACTCTGTTCCAGAAAACAAAGGCGAGGATGTTCCTGATGCGGAAATTGTCAACGGAATCTGCAATTCAACCGATGGTGTAGAAAAAAGACTGAAACTAGTGCGTTGGGTTTTAAGAAATCAATAAGATTTCATTTAATTTAATACATTCGAATACGTGAATAAACTTGGTTTCAACTTTCACTCAAATTTCTATTTTTGCCGTACTTGAGCTCCATCTCGTATTTGGAGAGTTTGTACTGGTTTTCGATGCGCAGTTTTTCTAGTTCCATTTCACGCTCGACTTTGTCTTTTTCAAACTGAAATTTTTCTTTTTCGAACTCTAATTTCTTCTTGTCCAGGTCCAGCCTTTCCCTATCGAGCTCAATCTTCTTGTTTCTGGCTTCGGCCAGTATACTGACAGCAGCCACGCTGCGGGGTCCCCTTTTCTTGTGGACCGGTGTCACTGCGCCGCACGTGTCCGCAGCACCATTGATATCTGGGGCTACAACAATGTCCTCAGTTTGTTCGCCGTTCTCCATTCGTGCAATGTCTTCCATTTGTGTCAAATCTTCCACGTGTTCGGCATTGTCGATGATGGAGTTGTCAGGAGTCAAATCTAGCGAAGGTATATCGTCCTCCTCGTGCATGACGAACTCGGGTTCCTCCTTGGGAGTTATCGGCGCCGCCGAAAAACAGGATGACACCACGCACAACGGATACAGGTTAAGTCTGCCACCGAATATTTTGTCCAGTATTTCAAAGTTGGGACATTTCTTCAATGTTATCGCTGCAAAATCGGGTAAAGAATGTATTACCGTATAGAAACAGTTCCGAATGTTGTCCAAATAACGAACGACCAAACCTCATTAAGACGAACTCGCTGAATACGAACGAACTATCTGAAGCAAGATTGCAATTATTGAAATTTACGTACTTCGAGAGAGATGGCGTTATAAAACATTGAAGCCCGAGTAGGTTTCTAATTTTTTAGCATTTAATCCTTATTGCTAAAACCATGATTTTCGTGACTTCCGATAATGCGAATTACGGTTCGAACGAAAAATTTTTTAGGTCCCACATAGTTGGTCTTAACGAGTGGTGCCGAAGACAGTCGATTGTACAGCCACAAACCTGTGTAAGTGTCCTCTCCTTCTATTTCCAGTACTCTGGGGCCAATCTGGGTGCGCCATGCAATGACATCGATATAAGTTTTCTTCAGGTTTTTGACTTTGTTTTTAAGCTGGCTATTGCTGCAATTAGGAATCTGCAGTTGATCTTGCATTTTCTTGTAATACAAATAAGCCGTGGGTTTCTGAGAAATACCAAAACGAGGACAGACACTGCTTTAATTTAGCGGCCAAGTGTTACTGCCGGAAGTAATTACGATCGCAACAATCGTATTTCGAGCATACCTCTACTACTCTGCCTACGGTCACGGTATTTAAAAGATACTGTAAGATGGCTGCCTCTTCTTCGGGCAACCATTTTCGTTGCACCTTCTGTTTAACGGATCGTGCCTCATACCCGCGAATGTCATTCGAATTTCGCTTCATGTCAAAGGATTTTGCCTGCAAAATTAAAAAAAAGTAACTTGAATTAGTCAAGAGTGTCTGATCATGGTGACGGGAACAACTTACGATGCACCCAGCATTTTATTTTCTCTAAGCTACACTAAGCATGGGCTTCAAACTTTAAAAAATGGATCTTTTTGCTTCAAATTTTCAAGAAAAGTACATCGAATTTAGGAGGTACGTCCATAGCACCACAGCAGAAATTACAAATTTACGCAGTGCACACATAGTTCATCCGTAAATGTGCAAAACGTCTCAGAAATACAGTTTATAAGTATCTTATTGCACCACCATTCTTCAGAAATGACAACATTTTTCATGGCTAATTCAGATATGTCATCGGTTTTACTGACCATAGATCTAATTACCCGAAAGAAAAAGTGCCACCATAAAATGTTAAAAAGTGCACATTTTTTTTTTTTCTCAATTTATTTGATGTAAGTGCAATTAATTGCAACTTAGATCAAATATACGCTTTCTGAACGTAAATTTGCAATATTTATGCAATTTATGTTTCCCCATAAATGGACTGTAAGAAAACATCACATAAACTGTGTAGAAATTGACGATAACGTGCAAACTTTTTTACAAAAAAATTACTTTAATATTGCAAATAAATATCACTTTTATTGTCCACAAAAAGTATAATTCCACAATCTTTGGTTCCATTATAACTTAAGCAGGTGAATATAGCATTACTGCAGAATAATTGCTGATGCACCTTTTTAAATTGCAGATTTTCTGCTGAATTAACCAGAAAGTGCATGGTTACATCACTTCCGAAGAAGGCGGTAACATAACATTTTTCATTTTGATCGATCGAGGCACCGTAATTTTAATTATTCAAGTGACAATAATCAAAACTACGGTAGGCAGGGCTCCCCCAGAAATGTCATTTCCAACTTCCCTGACTATTCCAGATTTAAAAAAATTTCCCTGGCCATTTTCAAGTGCAAAAATAACACAGGAAAATATTTTGAAAAATTAATACTATAATGACAATTTTATATTCGGAAAACGTTGAAAATTTGTACTCTGAAAACGTGGAAAAATATGCAAATTTGTCCTCGGAAAACGTGAAAATTTTTGCAAATTTCTACTCGGAAGATGGGCTCTGAGCTAACCATGTAAAAGCATTAATTTTTGATAGCACTAACATGAGTACGTTGGATTTCCCTGCCTTTTTATAATAAGCCATTCTCCCCTAGCGAATTTTCCAGACATTTTCAATTTTGAATACTTTTCAACTTGCCAGTTATGAATATTTTCAATTTGCTGACTTTTCTAGGTCTGGGGTACCTGGTTACCCTGGTAGGTGAAGATGTGTCTTTTTTACTGAATACTGAGCTCGTTTTGCTGAACTTAATTACAGATTTCAACCAGAAACTGAAGCTTTTTGAGCTCTGAAACTCAGGTGCGATAACATCAAATTTGTAAACTGCGCATGCGCAAAATTACCTTTTATTTGCCGAGGAACGATTTGGTCTCCATACCGTCGACATCGGCGCGTTCTAAACGATGAAGAAATTAAACATATTCAACTTCATCCTTAGTTCTTTTCCATTTTCTCGCGTAAATAAATGACCGTGAAACGAGACTTGCTGTCTTACGATATCCTTACTTACTTTATTAGAACGAATGAAGCCATATATAACTTACGTTTGCGAACAACTGCGACTCCTTCCTGCGAAATCCTCGGAATGGCCACTCAGTTTGTGGCTAGCCTCGCAAATCACCAATTTGGACACTGCGCATGCGCCGGTAGGGGATGAAGACCCGCGCTACTCAAACAGACGGGCTAATTTTAGTACAGTCGAATCTCGTTAATCTGCACCCGAAGGGACCGACCAAAAGCGTGCACTATATCGAGCGTGCATATTATAGGAAGTTCAACTTATTTGCATTTCATTTGCATAAACACATTCAAAAACGATTTCATATGACCTCAGAATGCTTTATTTAGCATTGTACAGTGTGAATTACAAAAAAATCACTTTGGAAGAAAAAAATTGGTAATCGTGCTTTGTTTAGCATGGATAAGATCTTCCTTTTTCGACTTCCTTGATAATCAAAAGCTTAATTTTTAAATTAGCATCGATTCGCCTCTTGGACATGTCTTAACAATATGAATGGCAAATTGAAAAAAAGTGAACGGCCAGGATTTGTCAGATGGGCAGTCAATTTGCACTGTAAAGAATTTTCAGATGTTTAATGCAGAGATTTAGGTTTCTGCTGTATGAAACATACTGTATGTAAATAAAAATTCTTTCCTTTTATCTCCGAAGAAAAGGTGTCCAACTCTCGAAACCAAAACCACAATGCTGATACAAGGGGATTTCCTCGATGCCGTAAAGGGGAAATACCCTTTTTGTATAGATGCACGGTTGACCGAGGGTGCCATCTTTCGGCATTTTAACGCACACTTGATATTCTGGAAATGTGCACGGGAAAATTTCTTACACTTGCTAAATGTAAGCAAATGTAATTGCATGCGAAAAATTAAAAAAAATTGTATTGAGTTAGAAACTGACGGAGCGTGCAGCATACAGAGAGCTTTTTGCATACATTTTATGCTGTCGGGGAAATTTTCCCGTGCACATTTCCAGAATATATCGAGTGTGCTATATAGGGAGTCAAAAAGCATTACGAGATAGGCATTTCGGCCGGGACAGTGGCAACCGTGCTGTTTATCGTGTCGTGCACTATATAGGGAATCAGATTAAGGAGATTCGACTGTACATGAGGTGTAAAGGCGAGAAACAGACAAGCGCCGAACCCGCAAACCGCCTTTAATAATCGTCGGGGGAGTTTCCCGGAATTTGCAAATAAGCGTCGGGGCGCTAAATTCCGTATTAACGGTATTCTCATTTTGTGCTATCCATTTTATTAACTTCTTCATGGTCCTTATACAGTTTCGTAAAACGCTATACTCGATTGTATCACGGATTTCGGGTGCACCGGATATCGATCTGCAGGATCCACAAATCCCCTTACGCCTCTCGGCTTTGTATAGGCCTACATGAATATGAGAACAATATCCGGCAACGTTATTACGTTAATCTGATATGCAGGCAGTGAGAATGGAAGAAGCAAACAAGGAAGTTCTCTGATTTTCGCGGAAAAAACGATTTTCATGGATTATGGTTGACGCATAATATAGAATACAAAAAGTATATGCATGGGGTAGACATTTATTAAGTAATAAGAAATTGCGTCAGTTTTTTTTTCATATTTAATAAAAATAAAACTACAATTGTACAAACAAGTTGTCCATTTGCAAATTTTAAACAAGTAAATGTATTGTACATGTTAGATTTGTATCGATGCCATTAAAATGAACGCACAGCTTTAAAAATCTTATATTACGTGTTTTTTACATGCATTTCTTGAAAACTGGAAAGTTAAGATGACAACCGAGGCCCCAAACACTTCAGCCATTCAATCGTTACGACCTTGAGCATAATAAAACTATAGGCTATAAATACGAACTGAAAAATTTTTTAGCCCAAAAGTAATACAAAAAAGGCTTGCAATAAAATGGTTGAGTTAATTGCAGTTGAATATTACATTTGTGTGTCATTAAAACGAACGCGCAGCTTTGATAATCTTATATTAACGTGTTTTTGAAGAGATGATTTTATTAAATACTGCAGATTAAAAATGACAACCGAGGCCCAAAACACTTCAGCCATTCAATCATCATGACCTTGAACATAATGAAGCGGCTTTAAGAAAGAAAACATTTTAAAACCCTGCATAATTAATAATAAAAAACTGAGTTTCTGAAATGGGTTGGGTTACTTGCAGTAATATTGTATATAAACAATCCATTTTCTTGGCATTTGTCATCTTCACGCTACAGCTACGTGGGATCATAAGGTAATGCATTTTGTTAAAGTTACTCTTCATAAAACTGTTACATCGTAAATTATAAATAACAAATTTTGAAAAAAAATTATTTAGTTGTCTATATATTCTTTTGTATAATACCTTCTATAGACCCGTTAATGGTTAACATCTACATGTATAAAGAATAGTTTTCCGATTACTTGCATGTAATACACACATCAACAGTGTCTAGGGATATTTCAGATTTATGAAAATATACATAACAAAAAGCTCCATATATGTGGCT
>JAQGBX010005523.1:0-13562 GCA_034698745.1 Megaphyllum sjaelandicum
CGAAAAGAATAAAATGAAATGCAAAACTTCCCTTCGCGGATCCTCAAAATCACCGTAAGGCAGGAGCGTCGGTAAAACACGTCCGTCTGCACGTAATGATCGGACTTAATCCGGAAAGGATTAATATAAACATACTCTTCAAGTGGTCGGCCACTTGAAGAGTATGTTTAATGCTTTAATGCTTTTCGTTCGGAAGGCGTAAAGGTATCTAAGATACACGCATTCTAATATATGAAATACCGAGCAAGGTGGCTTAAAGGTTAGCATTATAGTCTTGCATTCGGTAGACCCGGGTTCGATTCCCGTGTCGGCTTTCATATCGTGTACGGCTCCACTTTTGACCAATAGTGATCCGTGTGCTACTCTGTGTCGTACAGCCTACTTTACGATTTCCGAACGGCTCCGCTGTCACCGGGAACACCCTCATTGAAAACGTATGCAGCATTGTTAGCCCGCTGGGTGGCGCTAGTGTTTTCGGGTGTCAAGCGACTGGAAACAAGTTAAACGTAAACGCAGCCTTATGGAGATAATTATAAGCGTAAGACCAAATATTTTTAACCAACTTTTTGCCTCCAAATAACGACTGGAAAACCTTGGAAATTGTTCACGCATTCGTCTTACATTAAAAAGCGCCATCTAGGCATCAACACGCGCAATATCGGATATCAACTGAACTTTTTAGAACAATTAAAAACTAACGCTCGGAATCAAATTTGGATTCAATAAAATTTGAAATTCACAATTCACATCCATTAAACGGATAAATAAATTTCACCTCAACCAATTTAGACACGCGTAATTTCTACGATGAACGACGATTTAATTTCCAGCACATCTTACGTTTTGAAAATTTTTAAATGTTCCAGACGTTAGAAATTTATCCATCAAACCTATAAAAAAAATCAAAATTTCCTATTATTGAGTTCCCCCAGAAATTTTATTTTCAATTTCCCAGACTTTTCCAGGTTTTAAAAAAAATTCCCTGACCAATGACAATGTGAAAAATTTACATAGTTTGCATTTCCTGACTTTTCCAGTCATTTTCAAATTCCCTCCCTGACGTTTGCAGGTCTGGGGGAACCTTGTATTATCCTAAGTGTTTGATTATCGTAGCAACATCTTTCTCAGGCATCATTTTTCCCATATCCAGGATAAATCGGTGACTAACAATAAACAAGCAATAATAATTTTTATAAAAACGGCTGTACGAATTTTAATGAAATTCGTTGGAAAAATTCTTCCATCAATTTCCCGAACATATATTTAACCATATATTGAAATACTGTATCATTGAATATTGAACTGTAAAAATAATAAGGACTGAATTTTCAAAATTTTAATTTCAAATACATAACTTAACAACAGCTCCATTCCATAGAGGGAAAAACATAACGAAACGAAAAATAGATTCCCACAAATTCGTTGAATTGAAACTAATGTTACTGGATCTTTGTCCGAAGATCATTACGTATCATCATCGCGTACGTTCTCGTAGCACCATTCATCTCTTTGACTAGTAAACCAGCGAAAATCGAGTCTACTTAACTGATGAACGTACTATACGGCACGCATCTTCTAGCAGTAGCAGTTAATGTTCGTTAACATTATCACAATCATCACGTGCAGAGCATCCCTAATCCGAAATGCTCCAAATTCCGCACCTATTCCTCGTGGTTCAACGTGAGCAAACCGATTCGAGTTACACCCGCTGAGTTTGGTGGGGTTGAATTACGCTAGCTACTCGCGTGCAAAAATAAGAGTGTTGACTATCCTTCATCCTGAATGCTCGGGAACATTAGTTGCTCGGATTTCTTGAAACGTGCGAAAATTCCAAAAAACAAAAAAGATTAGTTCATTGCCAGATGCTCGAAAAAAGAAGTGATTCGTATTTACTCGATTTTTTGGAATTTGCGCATAATTTCTGCACCATGGATCGTGTGTACGAGGGAGCAAAAGAAACCACGGTCCATTGCCTGAGTTATCTCATTACGAACATGCGAAAACTCCAAAAACCAACAAAATCCAAACCACTTCTTATCCAGAGCATCCGTGATGAGGGATACTCAACAGTCTCTGCTTTGCACTCGAGTTGCTAGCGTAACTTAAGCCCACCGAACTCTCTGCGCTGCTTAAACAGCCAAAACTGGACCGATGGTTGGTCCATTCTTACATCCGCCAGGAGGGACAGTTAAGATGAGAAATTTCTCAACGACAGTACGCTCCAGGCGCCAAGATGATGTTTTTACGCCTGCTAGCTGGCGACTAGATTTGACTTCACATAACCAATTCACCGAATGGTGTAAGAAGCAGCGTAGATTAAAAACGCCCATTACTGACGGGGCCTTCTTCTAGATTATAACAGCTCTTGGTCTTTACGAAATCTACGAGAAAACTATCCTACTGAAAGTGTATCCCTACTCCGATGTACGGCCCGGTGGTTTTGCGGAAAAAAGAAACTTCGATTTGAAATGTATCTGCATCAGCGGGGAGCCCAATATTGGAGTCCTCACTGCCTAAACTCCAGCAGCAAAGCACAAACATTCAGGAAGGAGACCACGGACTTCTGAACCACTAGGTACGTTCGGCTCCTAGAAATCCACCTCTGGTCTTAATATGTCCCTCCGCTGATGAAACTTTTCTGAAAATGCAAAATGTTTGTAGTCGCACTCTGCCAGAATGCCAAGAAATGCGGCCATGAACTTCTTCCGTGTCAGCAATTCTTACAAACCCTACGAGAAAACCAGCGCGGTCCTTGTGCTGGAACGTTCAACTCTTAAGAAACTAACTTCTTGTCCATCGTAAAGCTCGATGCTGCTCCACCATTCGAGTCTGTTTAAACCAGTCAGAAACAGTCACTTGGTCATGCTTCTGTTTACTAGCGGAGCCAGAATGTCCGGAACCATACGCAGCCTATACGATCCTCACAACCCTAAAAGAAAACGTCTGCGGACTTCAGCATCCGCAATCCTCGCAAAGCCTACAAGAAATCTTACGC
The DNA here is from genome assembly GCA_034698745.1 of Megaphyllum sjaelandicum. NCBI lineage: Eukaryota > Metazoa > Arthropoda > Diplopoda > Julida > Julidae > Megaphyllum > Megaphyllum sjaelandicum. The sequence goes on from JAQGBX010005523.1 coordinate 2,996, forward strand.
AGCCAACTCCACGTCACCGAGGTACTTCCTCGGCCTAGAAATCGACCTCTGGTCCATCGTAGGGCTTGCTGTTGCTCCAGTAGTCTGTCGGAGAAGGAATTTCGATTAGGAACGTATTGGCGGCAGCCTGGGCGTCCGGCGCCGAAACCTCTCTGAAGAAGTGACATTCCCGCACTCGGTGGTCGTAGGGTGGAGCCAGGATGTCCAGGAAGGCGGCCACCCCTCCCACAGCCTTGATCTCGTGGTAGTTGGCATCTTCCGGGGTCAAGCAGCAGGGCTCGTTCTCCTCCCCGAATTCGCAAGGGGGGAACTTTTTCACCTGGATGGCGTTGCGTCCGTGCTGCAGCGCCGACTCGACCAGATCGCTGGACTCCGAAGCCACTCTGGTGTAACTTTGAACTTGCACTCTGCCGTGCAGCACCTTCACCAGTCCGTACATGTCCGGGTGGTCGTGCAGGGGTATTCGGGCTCCGTTTTTCAGCACAAAGATGCCCAGGGTGAAGATTTCGTTCTCGAAAATCTCGATGTAACTCACGGGTGCTTCTCGGCTGTCTTCGGTCCACACCACCTGCTCCCTGTCTAGGCCTAACAGTTCGGGGGTCAGGCAAACGTCGGCCTTGCGCACTTGGTTCGTCAGCAGTTTCAACTTGTGCAAATTGTCCACGAACTGTTTGTCCCTGCTGGCGTACTGCTGGAACGTCTGGTGGGCCAATCTCGCCACTTTTTGGATCAACGTAGCCATGCCGAAGGAGCCGTAAAACAATTCGGCGAAACAGTCCATTGCTCCACACTCGATGCAATGCCGAACAAGATGGCGGCTCGGCGCAACATAAAGTTACCGGAAGCAGAAAACGTTGCCGAAAATAACACGCGCATGCGCGGACGTGTATCGTTTTACTTGTAGCTATAAAGAGGGAAAAATGCTCGGAAAAATACGTTTGAAATGTATTTAATTAAATACTTCTGAAAGTTTTCTTGTCTATAAATTAATAACGAGTGAAGAAATACTTTTGAAATTTATTTCACTAAGTAGGCCTACTTTTGAATGTTTTCTTGTCTGTAAATTAACGAGTGAAAAGTTTCGAAATTTATTTAATAAATATCTCACAGTTCGATTATATTATTCAAAATCTTGGACGATAAGTTATAAAATTTGCCATCCAGCTATATATGCTGGAAATTTTGCATTATACGTATATCCTGCTAGACATTTTCGTGATTCTATAATCTATTCTATATATTTTGAACAAAAACTGACCTTCGTTTTGATAAATTCACAAAATATTTCCATAAATTACGAAGAAAAGTATCAAATATTATGTCACTCACAAGTTGATAGTTTTCTGCTGCGAAGCTTTTCGAACACCCCACCGGATGGAACGTCGACCGGATATAGAATACCGCACGAGACCGGAAGTGGGCGTGTAATCCGACCGATAGCGGACGATAGATCGTAAATACCCATCGTCATTAAAACTTTATTCAAAACGTGGCCCGAGAAATTTCCATAGTTTAAAATTTACGAAACTCTCCTTTCGCGAGGAATTATTAGATCCATGACAAATTCCCTACCATGACGTGGTAAGTGGTTTCGATTTGCACCTAGGCCTATTTTCATTGCTCTCAGCTGTGATAGAATTTCAAGTTTTTCAACTCGAATTGTTTAAAATTTGACTCATTTCCAGAAGAAATTGTGATTAATAATCACGATTCAACGTCCTTAGAGCGTTATTCTACGCGTTAAACCCTCAGTATAAAAGGATATTCCGTCCGACTCAGGTTATTGGCTTATTGCCAGCATAAGAATGGACTCGGGGACATCCATAAACTACGTTTACTTACTGTATTTTTTTTTTATTATAAATTTCAGCAAAATCACTGACCATGAACTCATCCAGGGTACCCACCCAGAAATTTCATATTCAACTTCCCTGACCTTTCCACGTTTTCAAACAAATTTCCCTGACCGAGATGGACGAGTTCAACATTGATGTACATGATGTTGTATGCCCCAATGTTATCCACGATTTTGCAATTTAAATCAACATACATGTATTAAATTAGATAATATTCAATATTTTGAAAAAATTTCAAAATTAACGTAGGATAGGAATATTTTAAAAATGTTACGAAATTAGCGTGACATTTTTTTGCAAATTTGTGTTCAGAAAATGTGTAGTTTTCCAAATTTGTTATTAGAGATGGTTGGAAATATTTAAAACGTGTATAATTACAAAAAAAAAATTAAATGTGCACTCAGAAAACGTGGAAAATTTTACAAATTTGTCCTCTGAAATTGTTGACAATTTTGCAAATTTCTGTTCAGAAAATGTGTATTAATTAGGCCTACAAAAGAATTTCAACAAATTTGTAATCGAAAAACGTGGAAATTTTACAAATTTGTCTTCTGAAAGAGGAAAAACCGAATAGAAGCCTTCATTTTGGATTGTGACAATTACATTTAATATGTTGAATTTCCATGACTTTTTTATATGTCATTCTTCCCTTACTTTCCAGGTCTAGGATAACCGGCCTGCATTTTCTGCAAAAAGTATTTATTTTTGGACTAAAAAAATGTGCAGTTTTCAGCTTCTGATCTTCTAAAAAAACGATCAGTTTTGTTAGTTTTTTGGCCACTTTTATGGTCAGTTAAACGTGCCCAAGTTCAAGTTATTGAACAAATATACACGAACCTTGGACGAATTCTCTAATCCCAAGTTTTCATTCGTTTCTTTTTGTATTCCAGGAATCCTCTAAAAAGGCAGTCCTTTCCAAAAATCGATCCCGGCTCGGTCACTTTCGTAAGTTTTTATGCTGAATAACTGAGAGATCGAATTAAACGAGAGTGGATGCCCGGTTTGGAAAATGAAGCAAATTCAAACTTGTCTTTTCATTTACTCGCAGGAAGAAAAGGACGTGGAAAACTTAATATCCAATTTAACCAAGTAAGATGTCGCTGCTTAAGAATCCGTTTTAAATTAATCTTTGGATTAATTCTCGTAGACGATGAAGCTCGCTGATACAATGTCTTAAAACCGGTGAAAATCATCCATTCATTGTTCTTTAGGCTGATGGAAACTTCCAAGATCTTGTATAAAGACGGTAAAAAATACATGGAAATTATGCACGGTATGGACCCTGGCCCATAAGCTATGATGTTAAAATCATCATGTGTACTTTCTATTTAAGGATCTGGATAGTTTACAATTTCGTAATCGTTTTTCCCATTTGCAGTAAGATTTTTATAAAAAAAATTTAAATCCTCGTATTTGTTTCTGAAACCATAAAGCTAGAAGTGAATGAAAAACCGAATGCTCTCGAAGATGATGAAAAATTTCTTAACCATCTTCATCGTGTATTCTTTCAGTTTAATTTTGTTTTCAAAATTACCAGGGAAATTTTTTAAATTTTATAAAATTGAAGTCATGGAACGACTCCGGCTGCTGGAGTTCTTCCATAGACATGAAAATCCTCGGGGGGGCGATACTTTTTCATTGGACCTCGTGCGTATTTCCACTTCCAGAGGTTTCCAAGTGCGAGAACCAGCTGACTCAAGAGCTATCTCTGAGCCCCATTTGTCACTACAACGACGACCTGCGGGTGTTGATGGAGGAATATTACTCAGTCACCAGCAAAAGTCAAGATCATTGTAACGAACTGGTAAATCCGACGACTTTACGTACGCTCAACTGTCGAGTTTTTCGCGTGAAACCATTCCTTTCGTTCGTTTCAGATATTAGTCTTGAAGAAAGCTTTAGTCGAACCCATGAAAATGTAAGACCTCCATCAAATGTGTGGCAAATTTAAAATTTTTAAATTCACCATCCTCAGTTATTTGCCTTTGTTAAACGTTTCGACAAATTTTATCTACTGATTAGATATAACCAGATACTTATCGGCACGCAGGTGAACATTCGCAAGCGCGAACAAGTCATTCAGGTAGGCTTTCGAAATTTCGAGGGAACTTACCACGTTTTCAGAGTACAAATTTGCAAGATTTCTAACCTTTTCCAAGCTTAAATTTTCAAAATTTTCCGATGAAAAATTTGCAAAACATTCTATGTAATATACATCCTAATACAAAATTGTCAAATTTTGAACATTTTTTTTGTTCATTTTTTTAATTTTACCAGGTTCAGAAAACTTTTACAAAATATTGTCCTATGCCAATTTTGCCAAAATTGTGGATAAAATTGGCCTGTGTCAATTTTTGAGATTGTCATTTGTCAGGGATTTTTTTTTTAAACCTGGAAAAGTCAGGGAAGTTGAAAATGAAATTTCTGGGGGAACCCTGGATAAGGGATGCCCAGCGCATACCCCATTTCCAGATTTTTTAAAACCACTTCTTTGCACCACGCAGGAATGCCAGAAATACCAAGCCAAGGTGGAGAGACAAAAAGGAAAAGAAAACACTGGACCGAACGTAGCAAAACGGGTGCAGGTACGTACGATCTGCGGATATTCCACCGGCTGGAGCGAGCTATTTCCCTTAAAGACCGTACAATCCTTGGTGTTTCAGAGCCAAAAAGCGCTGGAAACTGCCAAAAAAGAGGTGGCCAGACTGGACGCCGAGCTGCGGTTTGAATTGCCTCGCATCCTATCGGCCCGACTGGAGTATTTTCAACCCTGCCTGGAAGCCCTGATCTTGGCGATGGTATGACGTGGAGAAGGACAAATTTTCTGTTACGACTGAACCAAATTTTATACATTTATAAAAAAACAACTAAAATACTCCGTATTTTTTACCCTGTTTTAAGGTTTTATACTCCGGCAATTTTTCCGCCCTCCTTAACGATCTGGTCAGCTGTCCGATCGTTACCAAGTACAAAAGGGACGAGGTGTCGAAAGGCTTCGAATCCAACGTTCAGCGCCAGCTTGCGGAAATCAAGGCCTTGTCTATTGTTGCGGACGACTGAAAAAACACCTTTATATCCAACTCGCAATTTCTTTTTCTTTCTATCTTCTAACCTCTTTAGCTTTTTTTTTCTGTGTACATAAAAAATCGGGATAAATAAATATAGTTTTGTGCCTAGCGCCGACTAAACTACAGTTCGAGAAATTAAGAAACTTCTAATTTCTAATTACAAGGGGTGTTCATTAAGTTTCTTCGATCATTAAAAAAGGATTTTAATGAAATTTGGCAGAGAAATCCACGTAAACTGCATCCATTATTCCAAAATATACATCTATTTTATTCAGTGCATTTTTGGGAATCTAGTGTATGCCTCGCTCAAAAAACGTTTAACCCTTAGAGGCATTTGTTCGAGCCACTCAACGCCCACTACTATCACCAAATTTCGCACTTTCACTGTCCATTCTAGACTAACCAATCCACGCGTAGACCGAACGTTCAGACATTACTCCGAACTTAAACGCGTCACGCATTTCTGCTCCTCAAATGGCTCCAAAAGTTAAAAAACGCCACTATCTCCTCCGACTATCTTTGTGTACTAATTTTAAGCACTTGTAATTTTGGAAACGTGTCTTTTAACGTTGAAATATGTTCGGGAATGATGGAAACAATTTTTCAACGCATTTCATTAAAATCCATACTGTTTTTCTTTTAAAAAAAAATTATTGCGGAAACTTAACGAACATCCTTCAAATCATTGAAAAATTCCCACGAGGACACCGTTGAAAGTCCTTAAAAATACTAAAAACTAGGCATTTCGGCAACTTTCTTTGACCAGATTCGTATTATCAATTTTTCTTTTTTGAGGTATACATTTCAAAAATTATCTACGTCTTACTGTTATTTTTAAAACTATTTATACAAATTGTTAATCTTATTACTGTTTCAGCAGAGTAACGAAGATTTCTGGGCTTTTCTTTTTCAAAAATCAAGTTTAAGGAAGGTTTACAACTTCCAGATATTTTCCTCAATGAATTAAGACTGGTCTAACGGAGGCATTTCACAACATTTTAAAATGTTGTGAAATTACTAATCTACTAAAAAAAATTGCAAAATGTTGCAAATCTGTCCTCGAAAACAGTTGAAAATTTTTTGCAGATTTGTGCTTGAAAAAGTTTTGAAGTTAGGCAAGTCTGTCCTCGAAAAGTCACAAATTTTTACTCCGAAAACTTTCACAAATTTGCAAATGGGCCCTGAGCAACCGCTGTGAAGCATTAATTTCGGATCATGATAACACTGTGTAAAATACACGTCGACTTTTCTCGAAGGACAATGACTTTCGCAGGTCTGGGGTAGGCCTGCAACCTGTTCGAAAATTCACGAACGTGCGCGTACCAATAATTTTAAGCAAAAAACTTCGAAAATTTCATTTTTTTTTAGATGAACATTTATGTCTCGCGCGAGTACTCTACAACAGAGAAACGGTTTGTACAAGATTAACACAAATGAGCCCTAAGTTATTTTTCAACCTGCTAAATGACGATATGATTTGGTTCTTCTCCGCTCTTCCGGCGGCCTTCGCGTCCCCAAATTAAACCGAGTTTTCTATATATACTGTATATCCACCCCGATGTAATGTTTTTAGATGATTTTTTTTACATTTTTTACATGCACGTTTTTACATTTTTATAAATGCTTTTTTAGTCCGTTTCGCACCACACCAGTGAAATTTTGGGGGGCTCGGTCAACAAAACGTCCGAAAAGCATCGCCCTTCATTCCCCATACTTCCGTGGGTTGAAAGTAACCGCCTGTCCGGGGCGAAAAGTTAAAAAAAAATTCATTAAACACTAATGAACGATAACTTAAAAACGAACGGGGATGAGGGGGGGCGTCTTCGCCTTAAATTTTGAGAAATATCCAATATTATGCACGATTTATACAAAAAAATAGGGACGTCCATTAAAATCTGGTTAACGAACGCGCGAGGTTCGTTACTGCTAATCTCTCGTTACTCCAATCTCGAGAGATTGGTATATAAAAAACCAAAAAAACTATAAAAATATATGAAAATACGAGCGACTATATCGGCCCGTTGAAAAAACAGATGAGCTCGTGATAATTCATGGATTTGAAAATATAAAAAAGTGGCGACCTAGGTGAAAAAAAATGAGTTAAATCTACAAAAAAACAAAAAAAAAGTAATGTCACTGATGTGGATTCTGGGACGTTGTTTTTGAACACTGAAACCGTAGTAGGAGGAATTGGGTATCGGAACCCAAAACTGATCGTAGCTTCTTGCCGTCGTCGTTCCTGTCCCCGTGCCGCCCGCCCACAGACTGACCTTTTTATCTGTCCGGCGATTCGCTCGACGTCGCGGGTTTGCTTCCCGTGGCGCGACTCTGATCCGGCGAGGAGGAAGACACGTTGCTCGGAACGAATTCTTCGGCGTCCGGATTGAGTTCGCTCTGCAGAAGAAATAAAAAAACGGCAATTGGTATTTTGGTAAGAAAAATCAAACGAACAAATCTGGAAAAATGTTTTTCAACTCTGAAGCTGCTCAAAAACCGAGTTTTTGAAAAGGTTTTCGAGAAAAAGCTGCGAATCGAGATTTCTCAGCAGCTGAAAAACAAGCTCAAAATTCAAATTTTTCAGTTGTCGAAAAAACAAGCTGGAAAATAAAACTCGTTGTTCTCTAAAACAACCTTGCTATCCAGATTCATAACCAAGCTTGGAAACTCGAGATTTTGAAGCGAGGAAAAAGCTTCCATTGAATCGATATTTCTCAGTTGCTGAAAAACGAGCTCAAAATTCAAATTTTTCAGCTAGTAAAAGACAAGCTCTAATTTCAGATTTTTCAATCGTCAAAAACAAGCTCGAACTCCAGATTGTTTATTCGTTGAAAGCAAGTTTGAATTGTAGATTTTTCAGTTATCGAAAACAAGCTTAAAATCCAGATTTTATGTTGCATCGAAACTCCCTTTAATCCAGATTCTAAATGGCCCAAAAACGAGCTCAGAATCCAGATTTTTCAATCGTGGAAAGCAAGCCCGAATTGCAGATATTTTGAAATCAAGACTTTTCAGTTGTCGAAAACAAGCTTTAAATCCAGATTTTTGTTGTTGCTGACAACAAGCTCGAAAATCAGATTTTAAGTTGCCGAAAACAAGCTCGTAATCCAGATTTTTCATTCGTGGAAAGTAAGCCCAAATTGCAGATTTTTCAGCTCGAAATCCAGATTTTTCAATTGTCAAAAACAAACTCGAAATCCAGATTTGTCAGTTGTTGAAAACAACTGTAACTTAAAATTTTCGATGCATTTTCTGTCAATTGTTTCTCACTTAGGACAATTGTTTTCTGGTTTTAAGAATCAATGAAAGTGGCTAACCCGAATGAGCACGACACCCTCTTCGTAAAAGCCTAAAGTGGCCATCGAATGCAAAAGATCAATTTCGTCGGGAATGATATTCGGGAATAAAGAACAAGGAATAACGGCTGCGGGACATTGCTCCTCCACGATATAATACGTCGTATCGCGGGCTTCCTCTTCGGCTAGCATTTCTTCCATGCATTGCTCCATCTCCTCTTCCTCCTGAAGTTCAGCGAGGACCTGAAAGTAGAAAAACAAAACAGGCCAGGATTTATTCTTCGTCTTCCTTACAGAAAATGGCCCGTTATGAGTTAACATGTTCTCCTCATTTGACGTATTTTGAAATGCAATTCACTCTGAGCTTCGTCCTCAGATGTAATAACTAGCAACGAGAGAAGTTGGATCAAAGTTTTTTGAATACATTCAAGTGTCATATTGCCGCCTTATTTATGACAAGTGTTCTACGGTGTAAAATCTCAGATGTCTCGAGTCAGTTTTAGATGTCAAATGTTACAGGTTTTTAAACGAGTTTCCCTGACCAATGGCAATGTCAAAATTGACATGTTCCAATTATGTTTTTCACGCTTTTGCAACAATAGCACGAACATTTGTTTGTATTTGGAAAATTTCGCAAATTTGCCCTCAGAAACTGTGGAAAAGGTGGGAATTATTGCCAATTTTTATTGCAAAAAGTTGGAAAATTATAATTTGCCCTCAAACTGTGGAAAACTTCGCAAATTTGTGCTAGGAAAACGTGGAAAATATTGCAAATTTTCCTCGAAAGCTGTTGAAAACGTGCCAAATTTATCCTCGGAACTTGTTGAAAATTTTGCGCAAATTCGTCCTCGGAAACTGTTACAATTTTTTCCAATTTGTCCTTGGGGACTGTTAAAAAATTTGCATTTGTCCTCTGAAATTGGAGAATATTTTGTAAAATCGTACAACATTAATACGTTGAAATTCCCCGACTTTTTAAAATAAGTCAATCTTCCCCGACCTTAACAAGTTCCCTGACTTTCCTGAGTTTTCCAGGTCTGGGGAAACTAAGTTAATATTCCCGCGTCACTTCGCCACCATATCATACGGTTTCAAATCTCAAGATGTCTGGAGTCAGTTTGGATTTATTTCGTCTTCATCGTACTTATCACCAGTAGTTATGATTGCATAAGCCAGAGAAGTTACGTACAACTGAGATTTATCAACAATACGCAACAACAGACTCCAATCTAATCAAAATGACTACTCAGCTTTACTAGTGACTGACAATTACATCAGCGAACAAATCTCGAGAGAGAGAGAGAAATGAACAGCCCCCATTTTGTCATTCGAGATATTTACGAATTTAAATTTTAAATTGAAAGAAAGTAGGGGAAATGGTGTCAGCCTCGAATATTAAACAAAAAATGAAGAGTCTCCCAGCATGTCTCGCAATATTTAAGGAGATATACAACCTCGTACCCGCAATACTAAAAATTACCATACTTTGGATTTAACGAATGATTCAAATTCAAGAGATTTTTCAAATGTTGTTTCAAAATAAACGTTGAAAAAACAATGTTTTTTTTTCTCGTGAAATGAAATATTTTTAGTTATATATTTTGCACGTAGATAACAAATGTAAATTAAATTTTTAATGAATTTGAAATTGAAGCGAAAGGAATTAAAATGTGAATGTTATAATTATTAGATTTGTGATTTTTTCAAGGTTTTTAAATAAATGTTCCTGACGTATGCCTATGCTATCCAAGATTTTGTGAATTCGCGAATTCGTGAATTAATTTTGAAAAACTTTCAAAATTATCATAGGAAAATGTAGAAAGTTTTGCATAATCAGCGCAAGAAAATTTTGACTTCAGAATAAAAGATGAAAACTTTTCAAATTTACACACGGAATAGGTTGAAAACTTTCCAAATTTACACTCTGAATAGGTGAACATTTTTGAGAGTTTGTCCTCGGAATTTGCTGACATATTTCAATTTCTCTTGAAGAATGTTGCACATTTTCCATCGGAATTTTATGTAAATTTAAACTCTGGAGGAGGATGGGGGAAGGTTGGAAACTTTGCAAATTTATACCCATAGAAATATTGAAAACTTTCGATATTCACACACAGAATAGGTTGAAAACTTTCCACATTTAATATTACACTAGGAATAGGTGCAAATTTTTGAGTTTGTCCTCGGAATGTGCTGACATTTTTCAATTTTTTCTTTGAAAATCTCGCAAATTTTCCATCCGAAATTTTTGCGAATTTATCCTCTGAATGATTAAGCCTTGTTCGCACAGGCTCCTAAATGTTCTCTTAGCTAAGAGAGTCACCTAAAAGTTAGTTAGGAGAGTGGCATT
>JAQGBX010005524.1:0-13562 GCA_034698745.1 Megaphyllum sjaelandicum
TTCCATTCATAACTCTACTCACTAAAAGATAAATATACGGATTTAAAACCCCGCCTTAGAAGGGCTCAGACCCTTGGGGCTTAACTTCTGTCTGTGTACACGCTATATGGTAAACCACTTTCAACAAACGCATCTGCTAAGCAGGCGATTTTCAGGCAATCGTCTGCTTAATCATATACTCGTGGAACATTATTCCACGTGCGGTCTTTATCTGTTGAGGAAAATTTCATGCTGATATATCCGTGAACAGCAAACCTTAATTAGTTCTCACGTGAAACCAACCATTTTTGTTCCTTTGATGTTACCGACACTCGCCAGAAAGGACAAACGGTTTGTTCCATGTCGTTTTATGGTTTGTTGGTTTGTGCGAAATTGTTTGTAAGATTTTTTTCACAAACCAATTGACAAACCGTTTGTCGTTGTTGGTTTTTTGTTTGCCGGGGCTTTAAATTGAATTTCCGGGAACAACGATTCGTGAACTTGTGAAAAGGCAACGTGTGCTTAACACGGGGCCTTCTCACCATTTTTCTGACTTGTCTGAAACGTGCATTTATTTGTAAGAAGGCCACGGACATCATTCTTTTAAAATATCTACTTTTGGGCATAAAAGTATACGCCATGCAGTGCTTAATTTCAATAAACATTGTGTCTGCATGCACACAATATACAGGATGGGGCATACGCCTGGGCCTCTCAAATATCTTTACCACCTCAGGCGCTAAGTAAAATGTGCTTACAGTGTACATCAGCGAATAGGATGTGATGTGAGGACTCCAGAAACCATAACAAACCTTACAGCGCACGTCAATCTCATGGCGCATGCGATTTTAAACGCTAAACTGTAGGAGACAGAGAAAATCCTCTTATTAGAAAACTGGTTATGGTTGAATAATCAGTGCAATAATAGTGCTTGTGCTCGCATATCTAACAACGTACCTGGTTTTTGGCTGATGTGTGCAACCTTGCATAGCATCTATGCAAGGCAGGAAAGCTCAATTGATATCTAATGCTTACTAGTAATCATTCCCCATTAAATAAATGAAATTAACTTTGGATTACAAAGGATGCATTGGACGTTAAAACTGTTGACATTTTTTTTATAGCAGGACATGATTTGAATGCATTCAATTGTGCAATTGACCAGCCCCTGACGACCTTGTGGTAGCATTCCTGTCTTGCATACAGTAAATGCCATGCTTGCATAGATGCTATACAAGGATACACATCATCCAAAAACCAGGTACGTTGTCAGATATGTGAGGAATTATAAATGTCACAAGCACTATTATTGCACTAATTATGCAACGCTGACCAACTTTCTAATTCGAGGATTTGCTCATCTCCTATGGTTTAGCGTTTGAAATCGCATGCGCCACGAAATTAATTGACGTGCTCTGCAATGTTTGACATGGCTTCTGGGGTCCTCACATCACATCCTATTCACTGATGTAAGCACATTTTACCTAGCGCCTGAGGTGGTAAAGATATTTGAAAGGCCCATACATATGCCCCACCCTGTATACTTGCAAGGTTGCAGAAACCAAATTAACGAATGATAAATCGAAATCAAATGTAGTTTTTTCATAGATTTTGTCTTTCAATGTAGCGTAGATGTGTATCGTCTCTTTAAAACCCGTTATAACTTTTAACATCTGCGTTTGAGGACCTCTCATTATATTCAAAGTACATTACTTGCTGTTCACCTCAAGGCCTCCACTTGGTTAGCAGATTTCCCTTTCGAGGCGTGTGCCAATGATTTCGGCAAGTGATCCTTGAAGGCCAATTATCGTCATTTCCTGATGGTCGCTTCATTTGTGCAACTTCATTTTTGTAAATCGAGAGATTTCAATGTCAAGGGAATGTTCTAATTTTCAATCATTTGACTGCTCCTTTATTCGCATCATCACACATACCCTTTGGTGCAATTTCACCAGGCACCCCACCATAACGAGCTTGTAATTTGTGCCTCTGAGTTTCCCCTCCATGTAATTACCTATTTCCTCCCATGCTAATTTATAGGTTTGTCCATGAAGTCCAAATGATTGTTTTAGGGTACTTGTTGATTAAGGTGATAGGCCTATAAAGGACCAATTGGCGAAGATAACTCCTATTAAAGCATCCTAATAATAGCGTCAAAAATAGCTTCCTCGGGCATGTTTGGATAATGACCATATTTTCCAGTTAGGAAAAATCCACGCGTGACGTCAACAGTTCAAGGGAGAAGTGATACAAATGTTCCTTATCAATGAGGAGGGGATATACATGTAGTTTGTCGACGTCACAGTATAACAGTCGAGTATGTTATCCTTCATCTTTTAGCCGATGTACATGTAACTCTTTCGACAAGCGTCGTTACACTGATGGGTTGCACATCCACTGTATTACATTATATGAATCAGATATTTGGGGTACTTAAACCGAAGCTTTGCGAATCGCACTTTGGCTGTCGAGAAGTCGCGTGTGCAAAAGTAATGCCCATTATTATAATGCACTAATTGGTTTAAAATCTGAAATAACTTTAAAGGCTTTTTTTAATTCAATTATGAATTCAATTACGTGACTTCACGACTATACCAACGATGGATTTGCAAATCTTCTGCCCTAAGGCTCGTGATGGAAGTTTAGAAATAATTATTAAAATTGTGCTGAGCTGTTTAACGAGCTCGTTTCATTCATGTCATTTCAAATGGAATGTGAAATAACACAGATTCCAACACTTGTATTTTCGCAGATGTCAAAATGTCGGAGTCGTAATTGAATGGTTTTTTCAACGGTTTGAGATGAAATAACAAGCCATGCACTCGCCTCTCGAATGACAGTTCTGCTTTAATCTTGCCCCGCATTACATCGGCACTGTGAAATGGCTCGGCAGTAAATTGTTATCATCAAAAGAATTGCCTGCCATGATCTGTTGTGTCAGTATTTGGATTGAAGGGAGGCATGCAGTGTGGCTATACATGTTGCAGTGCTGCGTCCTCGTTTTTCGCTGAATTTACTCGGTTTCAATATCGATTTTTTTTAATTGAAATTATGCATTAATGTTATAGACGTAGAAGGATGGCAGGTGGTTTATGCCGTTAGAGGATTTCCGCAGTGACGACGCAGCAAACTTAAAAATTGAAGACTTATTAAATGTAGAAACCTAGTTTTCCAATTTAACGAATGGGAGAAGCTCTTGAGTATTTAAGAGATAACACGAGCTTCAATATGAGTTTTATTTTCAATTTTCCAATGTTGTTTGGAAATAAATGAAAGCTGGGAGATTTAGTCCCTGCAGTGTTTGTTGATACTTATAATGTATACCCCCGGATGTTAAAGATGCTGTAGCTGCGAAAGCTATTGCGTTCTCTTTTTCGAAAGGAACCTTATACGTGTATTTCGGAAATGAGTATAGCGGAACTCAAAAACTTTACGAATTGTAGGCCCATACTTTAGCAATCGTGAAATCACGTGGGCAAAACAAATGCATTAATTGGTAAACATCGATATCCTTATATAGAGTTAATTTTTTTTTCCATAAATCATTTAGCGTGTCGATTATGCATCCTTGACTTTGCGACTGCAAAGTACGAATTGTAAAGTTAATTGTCTCACTCTTGAGTCTCCTGATGTTCTTGAGACATTAGAACTATACAAACTGTATGTTTATGTTGAACTCATTACGACGAAAATAAATTAATGGCCTACCTATAACGTTAATGAGGAAATGCAGGATCAGATAATGTTAAATTTAATTAATTTTACTGGGCAAACCCGAAATATTATGTAGACCTGTGTAAACGTATACAGTTCATGCAGTGTATAACATTTTCGATATTTCTATTTAACAATTTATGACGTCATAATGTATACTAGTATATACAGTATTTTGCACCATTGCGCTCTTGACTCGAGCATACGAGTTCTTAAATTTTAAATTTATTGGTTTCGATAAAAAAATTTGAAAGGCCCAGTTTGTTAAGCCCTGCAGTCTGGTTTTGACAGTTGCGATATTATGGATTTAAAATTTATTACTTAGTATGGCAAAATGTAACTCACATCTAGGAAGTGTATGAAGTCTGATACCGTAATAAATCAAGAGCACGATGTTCACCCGCGTGCATTGCATTCCTTAATTTATCCTAAAATTCAGAAGGCAGCGTGAACTCCCTATTGGACATTTTCTGGTGTTCGCTCCATTAAAGAATTCGGCTCGCTTTGCCTGCTTAATTAATTTATTGACGCGCTTAATGAACTCGCGATAGTTTCGCATTGGAAAAATTCCACCATAGTAAAATGTCTGAGTATAGAGTATGTACATGTATATATGCTGTATACAGTATTTAATGGAGGCAGGATAGCCACGGTCGTAGTTGGCGGACGTTACACAATAACGAATATTTGTAGACATCTATATACAGTAATGGTAATCCACATTAAGTGAGGACTTATTGTAATACACCATGGATGGCCATATTGCTGCGAAAATAATATATAGCCATGGATGGCATCCATAAATACGAGCATACTGTATACACCATCCATTAGAGGAACATAAACTTGAACATTCAACATCCATTAGATGAACATAAACATGAACATAAAGATCCATACTTGTGGGAATCCACATGAAGCTACGGACGGTCTTGCGCATCACAATCACCCATATCGGTTAAAGTGCAATCCATCCATTCAAGTGGAGTACCTTAATCTAAAAAGATGCCAGAGGCCTTAGAAGCATGACGTCAGATGAAGGTAAGCGCGCTTTCCCCATTGGTCCAAATCCCGCGTTACCCCCCTCGACGTCTGCCATCAGCATCGAAGGTCACTCGCAACCGTGTCGTTCATACATGTACATGTCATGTATATTATCGAAGACAGACGTCTCCTCCAAATTTAATGACCCCCGAGACGGTGACGTATACGGTTCATCTTCATAACGCAAATTCGTATTTTACAGTATTGTACAGTAAATACTACTATAATTTCTTCGGGGATGAGTTCGTTCGTGGAGTTTAAGACATTTCCGTTATGCGAGGCATAAAAAATATTGATCGACACCTGCTATCCTTTCGCTGTTTTACTTTCATAGTTACTTAATACGAGCGATTTATTTCGTTATTGCCGCATTAAATTATCGTCAGCAATGTTTCATTGTTGGCGAATTTGAATTTACATGTATAATGGGCTTGACTCGAAGGGAAACACGCAGAAAAAAAAATAATTACGGCGCAGTGTTTGCCTATGGTCTCTTTAATAAGGCTATGGCTTGCAAACCCGACGTTATTAGTGGCTTACATGTATATTGTCATGGTAACCTACCGATAATGACGCGTTCATGTTGGGCGCAATGGGTTCTATGGCTGTGACCATGCGAGTAAATTTTAGCAGCGGGTTTATTACGCAGTCTGAAGGCAATCAAAGCGCGTGTACACAGCATTATGCAACGCCGACAGCTGCAGCTAAAATTTTGGTCAGAGTGTAGGCTTAGCTGCATATTTCATCTGATTACACCCTAACCGGATGACAAAATCTCATGTCAGCCCCCATTTTTGTTAGGAGGGGAGTGCATCTTTGCATTTTTTTGTCAGATTTCGACGGCCATTGCGTGGCCTCGGCTTAGCGCTCTTGCTAATTGCGTGCAAACATCCGTGCAATTTTTGTTATTGCGCTGGAAACTGGACCCATAAACCGAGTTGATTTGAATCTCGCTTTAATATTAAAGAGGATAATTATTTTTGCCTGGCAGTATACTGCATGTGCTAAATTCTCCGCACAACCTTGAGCCGGGCCCGTGTTTGCTAACCAAAAATCAATCGTGTTTTTTTGTTTGTCTGAAATTAACCGTGGATCTGGCTATATGACACGGGTGTTCTGTCAAATGTGTGCACGTTCTCGTTTGCTAATCCTACTTTAAGGGATGGTTCTTAGATAATATGGAATTGGAAAGCCATGCAATTTCGCGGAAATTATGCTACACGAGATCATTACCCACTCTCTGAAACAGTTTTACGTGTAATTAGTAGTGTAATTACCATTTTATTTGTGCCAAGCGTTTTAATTGTTAATCGAGCATTTGCTCATGAGCTGCTCAATGCTACCTTCCTTGCCACTTGCGGAGAATCTCTTGAATCAAAATTAATAAAATCAACAGTTATATGATTTCACAATTGAGTCTTTCCGTAAGCTGCTTTCATATCCTGGACTATTCGGTTTTCATGAATTTGCATCGACGAAATTCGCGATTTGTTGTGATTTTGGAATACATTTCATGAAGCAAAACATGTAGATATTTCGCCGAAACATGATAATGATATTACATTCACTCGCGGTTTGTCTTTTATAAAAAAATCCATTCGAAAATTGTACCGTTAAGTAAAAGTATATTAATTTATCCGAATTTGGGTTCTCGAATTTCCGTCAAAAATTACCTTTGTGAATTTCTATTGTTGACTATATACAGTGAGAGACGGTATATGCAAAATGAACAGGTTTAATCGTTTGCATTAATGTGCATGGAACATAAATCAAATACGCACTGAGTCACTGAAATTTAAGATTTTCTTGAGTTTTTTATTCATGACTCGGATATTTCTTCCTAAACTTTCAGTACCTTACGTGGAATTGTGCATAAGTTTTGCTTTTATTCTCCTCGACGTGCACCTCATGTTTTTACTATGCAGGAATTTCCTCGATTTTATTCGTGGATCCTTCCTTTTACGTCTTTTTACCTTCAAGATTTTCTCATTTATAATTCAATATACTGGTTTATCTCTTTATGACTCCTGTATGCGAAGGAATTTATAAACCAGCTTATTTCAGTTAATTTGCTTTTTAGATTTTCAACATCCTTTTTGACATGCATGGCAAATGTTGGGCAATGCGTCTCCGGAAGCGCGTCTTACTTAAGACGAGCACCAGGCCTTTGCTTTAAAGCTGATAGCTCGTTGTGACTCACACACATGCATATGCAGGTTGCATTGCACTCGGAAAACATGGTTACGCTTTTCTATATTTAGATTTCTTAAAGTGTGGCGCAAGCTCTTTCCCTGAATTACTCATGACGACACGCTTTCTTTTCCATCGAAAAGTAATTCACGGAAACTCAATAGATTCGTTATAGATTGGTTCAGATTCTCCAAGGTTTCACTTTTCAGCGAAATCTTTTGAAATACTTTTGCTAATAGATTACGTTTCATTTATCAGGTTTTGTGGAGAAAAAAATACAGATCTGGGCTTATAGCCAACTTAAAACAGTCCAATAAAAGTATAATTCAATTTAAAAAAAAATCCATGCCAAGTCATGAAAGCCGCGTCCATTTGTTCGAAATTAAGAGTTGTTTTCGTTTATGCCATTCTCCCCAAAGTGCTCTCTGGTTTATTTTATGGATTCATGTCCAAGATCAAGAAAAAAAAATGAACATCGAGGGAATTAAATTGATTGTGCGCGGGTTTCTGCACGAAAAGTTTTAAGTTTCTGCTTCATCCTAATGCAGGCTAGGCGTATGTTTAATGAAGCCTCTGCAAATTTTATTCTTTTATGGTGGGTGACACCTCCCGAAAGGAAGGGTGTTGAACAGCAAACTAAACTTTGCTTCGTAAATACTGATCTTTGGAGAGAAGTTGTAGTATGACTATCAGGATTTACCGTTATACATGCAGCATATAACGAGTTAACAAACGTTATGGTTTTTAGCGAATGAAATGGGAACCAAGAGAAAGATGGATAAGGCATTACATGCATGAGCGAGGCTAAATTACGATGCTGTTCACTTCCACACTTCTGAATCACTGCTTTTTCCCACGCTTGCAGGAAGTGATATAATGAATTTACTGCGGCGTGGTCGTGACGTCAGAAGGCGATTTTAATTTGCACAATTAGTAATATTAATAAAAACACTATTATACTCATGACAACTGGTGGCGCTAATTCTTTCATCGACTCCTGAAACCGCATGCTGCTACGTACAGCATTCGAGTTTTAGATGAGTATCGTACATTCAATTCTTGTACATGTAGTTACAGTAGCTTGCCAAGCGTCAATTTTTAACGATCTTGTTCAAGATCGGTATTCCAAATAGACATGCATGCTTACTAACTAAACATGCATGTACATGTTAAGTGTAAATGTCGATTGATTGTGCTTTCAATACCAGCTTTCTATAACGCTACTGTATGTGCAGGGCAATAAGTATATACATGTGCATGTACCGGTAGGTGCAAGGTTTCGTAGAATGAGCAAATCAATTGCTCACTCTTATAGTTTGTGCTTTTCAAAGTCTGTACGTGAGCCGAATATGTTGATGTAAGGCCGGAGTGTAGTTATTATTGAGGCGTTGGTAACTAGATAGTTGGGACGTCACCGGAGACTGGCAAATTAGGGAGTCTGAATTTAATAAATTTGGTTTTAGAGTCAACTAGACATGAGAAAAGTAGTTCAAGCTGTTTAAAGAGAATATTTTTCTTTGTTCAACCTGTTGTTTTCCAATTAACGATAACAATGATCATTAGCTTAATTGCTTGTTTGCTTACCTACATCTTCGTTATGCGTGTTGATGACGCGCATATACATGTAGCCTATTCTCGTTAAATTTATATTCGCTCGCATGTGGCAAACATGGCTTCTCATTTTATCTAATTATTTCTGCAGTCGAGTGCAAGGCACAATTGTATTTCCTCCTAAGCACACGACATGAGGCTACACGGAATCCTCCATGTCTCCATTTCCTGATATGAGTTTTCCCCATTTTTGCACGCAGTTTTTATCATTTAAGTTTGTGAGCAGGATACTTCTGATAAGGGGCTTGAGGTCAAACACCGAGTCAGGGTGATATTTTAGTAATTTTCAGTTTGGAGACTGGTATCGCTAAGATTTAAATTGAGATGTAGGCCTATAGCCCTTACCATATTCGAAGCTTCAATGTAGGACTCCAAAACTAGGTCCGCTAGTAAACAAATTTCATGTTGCGTAACACCAAAAATACCCCACCCATCACAACAAAACGCAGACGAAATAATTCGCAAGATTCAAAAACCCGATGCGTGCCCGTTCTTAGATGTTGATGTACACTGTAATAACCTCGATAATGGTCGAAGTGGTTCGTCATGGCTGGTAAGAGGGGTTTAACTATTTCTAGTCTGTGCCATTATGTTCCAGCCATGCTCCTTTTAGGTCGAAAGTGAGGTGAAGAAGGTGACTGTTCAAGTGCACGCGGGGGAAATAAGGTGGCAGTTTCTTTCACTAGCTGACGCCATTTTGTAGGCCAACCACGACTAATTACAGAATGTAAATTAACTCAAATTGCCGGCTTTTGGCTTATTTTATCTGGTGAAAAGAACGTGTCCTATATTTATCCGAACTTCGCACCACGGGGGGCTTCTCACGAGCCAAAATGATTTTTCTGACCACCGAATAAAACGGTCCACGAAGCTTTAGCACCCACCAATTTCTGCTTCATGTGCTTTGCATGCAACGAGGGTCGTGTTGAAAAGGTGAACAGAAAATTGGCATTGGTTCACAATGCGAAAGGCACCTGTTCGCATGAACAGGAAGCCGGATGGTCCTATCGACCGAAGGTTTCGTGTGAGTGACTCACTCTTTGAGCTCGCTCGAATGCGTGTTCGGGGAACTGTACAGGTAGTGCAGTTAGTCAACTTCGAGGAAAAATCGAACAATCTGCCTACATATTCAGCCGTAGATAAATGTGTAAAATATTTTGAACATGCGCCTAAAAAATGATGTGCACATATAATGGTTAATCGTATCTAATCTTAGAACCTACAGTCTACATGTATATTCCATAACCCTATGTCTGCGTGTGCTGTACTTGTACAGTATTTTCCATGCATTTGTATATCCATGCACATACCCATAATTAGTCACATATGCAATATATTCGTATATCATATGTGATCTTAATGATCGGGTAGTTTCTAATGATGATTCAAGTATGAGGCTATGAGCTACTGTTTATGAAATATAGGTATAATTTATAAAAGTTAATAAACAGCGAGCACTTCACAATGAAAACCTGAAGTTGTTGTTTACGTTTAAATTTGATTAACTTTTTGAATCGCTCGTGAGCTTGCTCGCATCTACATGTATACTGTGTATGCGATAAACTTCAAGCGAAATGATCTAAAAAAGTGACAATTTTTCATCTTTTATATTTTTGTTTCATCATTATCATACCAAATCAGGTTTACTTAAGCTGTGCATTACAGGAGTACACTGTACTGTAAACGCTTGCCTTTTTTTTCTGGCAAGGGGAATTGACTTCGTCGCACATCTCGCTACTCGAAATAATCTTGAAAATCTCCACTTTATACCTTCTGTGGTAGACAGCCGAGATAAAAACCTTTTAAGGAAATTGCATCTTTTTGGAATTCTTAGCTTATCAGCGGAAAATACAATTACCTAAGCGTCCAATTTTAAAAGTGCCTTCTCGACTGCAAAAAACGTGTCCCCGAATTGTGGCCCGCCCTCCAAATCGAAGCCAGGTTTCGGCTATAGGACGTGAGGGTAAGCTCTTCAACAAGAGGGCTTTTGACACCCTAGGTTTAAGTTATGGTTAAAGAT
Source organism: Megaphyllum sjaelandicum (assembly GCA_034698745.1). Taxonomy (NCBI): domain Eukaryota; kingdom Metazoa; phylum Arthropoda; class Diplopoda; order Julida; family Julidae; genus Megaphyllum; species Megaphyllum sjaelandicum. The sequence continues at coordinate 10,559 of JAQGBX010005524.1, forward strand.
AACCTAGAACCCAACTTTGTATTTTTTTTTTTTATTTTTTAAATCGTCAAGCTGCAATATTGCGGTGCAAGGTGGAGGAAATTACCCAACGATCTTAGTCTGGAATTGGTCGTGGATCGTAAATTAGGGGGCGATGCACAAGGTCCGGTTGCAGCGTTCTTCAGAATGTGGTTATATAAGAATAAAAAAGTAAAATGACAAAGTTTTGGATATTATTGCTATACTGCTCTCTGCAACTCGCACCAAAACTCGTATCATACCAAAACTGCCTTCAAGGAAACACGTGTGTTGCTCCCAAGATGCAATTGCTTCGGTACCATGGTCTCTGACCCCAGATATTATGCCTGTTTGCCCTGAGCATGCCACGTAAAAAAATTGCGTTGAAAATGTCGACAATTCTTTCAGAAAATCGACGTTTAATTAGGCCATGTATAGTCGTTTTCCTAATTAATGCTTGAATTAAATTTGTAAGATTAATTCAACTGGGGGAATATTAATTGGTATTTACGCCTGCTTTAATGTTTTTAGTCCATTTTAATGTTATCTCATTATTTACTGCGCCTACCAACAAATGGATCGAAAGATGTAATACGGCCCGCGATCCGGGAACACTTCATTATTTTTATGAGGCTCATTATGCAGTCCCTGTTCGTGCGTTTATTATTTTTGGCTTCGGTCTAGGTTGACCCGAGAACACAAATTTGTGGTGCGCATATTTACAAGTTGTATATTGCGGTGCAGATTTTGTTGACCGTGATTTTCTGGCGGAAATTCATTCAATGCGCCATCGTACAATGTATTCAATTCAACTCAGTACCCTACTATCAGTAAATAAATACATTGTAACATGTGGTAGGGGGTGGGGTGTAATCCATCAACCTAAATTATATAGTATAATGGTTACCACCGCGTTAGTGTGGACCCCAACATCATTGCAAAATTGAATTTCGTGAAGCTTAAGGCAGATGCGGGTCACAAGGCTATCCTTTGGAAGAGAGTTCCAACGTCTAATGGCATGCAAGAAATCAGACCAATAAAATGGATCCGAATGTGCTCGGAGTTCCATAAGTGGATTGGAATGACAGGTTCTACCACCTCGGTGGTAGAATTACACGAGTGGCACGACTAGACATGGGCTGGATGTTCTTCAGCAATTTTAAACCTAGCAGATGCAAGTTTCTGCATTTTGGCAATATATTTCTTACATTTTTCAGTATACTAGCTGTAAGCGGCGCTGCAATGATAGGACGAATCTTCAACGTCTATAGTATAGTATACTATTAAAATGATTTAAATGATTCCAGCTTAGGTCAAAATACTAACAGTTTAGTCGTGCACATGTTTGAATTTGAGTATAGCTGGAGTGTTTCTGGTATTGTTTCACTTATGCTTTTTAAGTAAACTGTGAAAAGTGGAGAATAGAATGTTTGTCCCATTCAGCACGTTGTTAGCGGTTAAACATTCAATAGCCATTTGTAACATGGAGAGCTATAATGGCCATTGTGATGTCATAACGTCTTGCACTTAGAGAACACATTCGCTATTTTATGAATTTTCATGACGACTAATTGGTTACTTTAGACTGCGTTCGCCACCCTGCTATAATTTCTTTTGTTCCGTTTGTCAAAAAAGGGATTTTATAATATAAAGGGATTGCTGAAAACATTATCTGCATGCACAATATCTTCACAATACTGAATCAATTAATTGCAAATTGAATAAGCATACCATCATCTGTCACCAATTGGTCAATACATGTATGAGGATGAGTACATGTACTTGTACAGTATTTTAGAAGATTGTATATAATGTATATATACATGTAGGGTTGTTTTATTATCCTCTATGTTTATGTTGATGTCTAGCTCAGTTATTTCTCTGCTGGACTTTTCTTATATTCCTTCCCCGCAATGTGCATGGAACCGAGCTCAGTCATCTTTTTGAAAGTTATTCACTGGAAAACAATAGTAGCTTAGAATATAATGGCAGGTAGGACACCATTTGGATAGAGTTCTGTACGCAACCAATTCTGTGAGAACGAACGTGTTACGACAGCTGAAATTTTTTTGTTATGCAATCTGAAAATTCTCCGGTCGAAAACCTAGTTTGCATTCCTGCTGGTCACTCTTCAACTGCTGTTAGATTGAGGCAAGGTTCAGTGACCGACGAGTCCATTCCATAAACAAATTCTCAGTTGTTTTTTTTTTGCATTTATTTTATATGAAAATTGCTCATCATTGTAAAGTTTCTTCAAGCTGTTTGGCATGGAAACTACGTTGTTGTCTCAACACGTACCAGCCATCGTTTCACAATCGCAAAGTGTCGTACAAGTACTTTTAGATTTTTTTTTCTTCTTCTTTGGAAAATGACATTTTGAATTATGTATTTCTGGATTTTTAAACCGAACCACGATAGAAAAAAGATTTTTGAATCGAAAACTGCAAGAATTCGTCTATTTAACTCAAGTTTCGTGACAAATGTGTAACTTTTGTAATCTTTCGCATTAGAAATTTGATTTATAACAGATGTATTATGGGTACATTATCAGCTGACATCATCGGCGATCAGCTGATTTCTAGGGAAGCGAGAAATGAAAAGGGGCGTCCAAATTAGAAATAAAATACCAATTTTGTGTATACACAAAAATACTGTTTTTGTGATCGCTAACCCACTATATATTTTCCCTCGGTTGTTGAAGAGTATAGTAATCCTGGAAAATTTGGGAGCTGTCGGATGAGTAAATCAAAAGTTTTTGCCACACACACAAATATACTGTACAATGTATACATACATTTCTTCTTAATACAGGGTGTTTCAAAAGTAATAGTCAATAATTTTAGGGGTTGTAAAGGGTACTAAACTGAACATGTTTAGTATAGGAACCTAGGGGTGCCGACGTCATTTAAAAAAGTTATGAATGTTTTAAAATTTTGAAAATTTTTAACATAGGAGTAAACGGAAGTGCCCCTTGCGCATAGCACCAACGTTTGTAAGGAAAGCTATG
>JAQGBX010005525.1:0-13553 GCA_034698745.1 Megaphyllum sjaelandicum
AAAATCACAAAATCAAGGTCTGCCTATCCACAATCTCTAAAACACTGAAGAAGTCAACAGAGCATCTCATCAAATCAAAGGATTGGTGAAATTTTTGCTACAATGTTTGATATTTTTTCAGTTTCTTTGTTGTTTTTATTTTAAAAAATCATTGGGACCAATGCTAGACCAGTCAACATTTTTGCAATTACACTTTATGGAGGTTTTTTGATTTTATACATGGGTCCCTATGGCGGGACCAGCATGTTTTTTTTTTTGATTTTAGATAGGATTTGATTTTACACGGGTTGATTTTAGACAGGTTCTACTGTATGTTTGGAAAACTACTAAAATGTGAAAAAAATTTCACGTGAAAACAAATTCGAATTTTTTTTTCACGTGAAAATTTTTCAAAATTGTGGTCGATATTGAAATACGTGAATGTCGTTGTTCGGGGAAAATTGAAAATTATGAAATTTGTGGGGAAACCCTGAAAAAGGTAGCGTACCTTGGTCGATGCAGTTTTATTTCCAAACATTTGAATAGCGAAGTGAAGTAATACGATCTCCCAATGGAGGTCAGTCTTGCCCATTTGAGTGCAGTATCGATAGAGGGAGTTTTTGCACTCCGTCCCGTGATGATACATTCCGTGTAAACGTTTGCACGTAGCGCTGCAATAACAAGCCGAATAGCACTTTTCGCAGTAAATCATGGCGTAGTTTGGCCATTGTCTGAAACAGTAGTTGCAGTGAGTACCCCGCATTGTCTTCAGAGGGATAATGCAGAAGGATTCGTACTTGTCCCCGATAAGGGCGCCGGGGTTGTAAGTTCTGCTGCTGCTGCTGCTGCTGCTCATTGCCATTGCTCCAAATCTGAAATTTAAACATGGACTCGTTTTTAAGTGCTCATTTTCCTCGCAACAGGGTCTTCCCAGAACAGCCTAGAAAAATCAGGAAAATTCAAAGTATTGATCAAAAATGGTTGAATCTGGGTCCATTTGCAAAATTGTTGAAAATGTCATCAGTACAAATTTGAAAAACTGTCAATTTCTGAGGAAAATTAGACTTCGAGGAAGATTATATTTCGAGGACGATGTTGCACATCTCCACTTTTTCAGAGTATAAATTTTCAGCATTTTCTAGATTTTTCTAAGGAACTTTTCTGAGGAAAATTAGAACATTTTCAACGGTTTCGAGTACTTGTTTGAAAAATTTCCAATCATCTCCGAATACAAATTTGCAATATTTTTCGTTATGTAAATTTTCAAGATGTTTGTTCTTTTACTGCACACATTTTCAACATTTTTACATATTTTCGAGTGTAGAAATTTCCAAGTCATAGAGAACAAATTTCCCAGTACAAATTCGCAACATTTATAAACTTTTCGTGAAATAAGTTTGCAAGATTTCCGAACCTTTTCAAAACATTCCTCAGTACAGAAAATTGCAACAGATTTAGAGGACAATGTTGCAAATCTCCACCTTTTCAGAGTATAGATTTTCAGCATTTTCTAGATATTTTTAATGCAAATTTATGAGGAAAATTAGAACATTTTCAACGGTTTCGAGTAAAAGTTTAAAAACTTTCAACAGTTTCCGAATACAAATTTGCAAAATTTTTTAGTTATGTAAATTTTCAAGATTTTCACTCTTTTACTGCACACATTTTCACCATTTTAAAATATTTTTGAGTATAGAAATTTCCAACAGTCATAGAGAACAGATTTCCCAGTACAAATTCGCAACATTTTTAAACTTTTCGTGAAATTAGTTTGCAAGAAAACTTATAATGCAAGAAATTTAAAATGCAGTTACAGTAACTGCGCATGCGCATTTTTGCGCCAATTCATAGATTTGTAATTTGACGCGTAATTTCGTCTTCTGTGGCCGCAATGTTAAATTCTGAAACATGTTTTAGCTGCGGATTTTTCCTAAAACATATTTAGCAGTGTTTTCAAGAAACGGACATCCGTAATACGGTAATAAGAAAATTACCCCAAGGATTTTACATCATTTAAGAACTAGAAATTTACAGAGTTGGTGTAATGTGGCCTACATGAGTGAACATTATACATGTACATGTACTTTAATGAATTCTACGAGGGTACTCGGACAGAATGTGCCTGTCGTATAACTTCAGTCCGAGTAGGCTACTTTATTATTTACTGAAATAGCATTAGTTCTTTAGCATGTCCGAAATAAATGTACATGTAGTTTCATTGAAAAATGGATTTTTTTTCCGTACAATCATTTGTAATCATTTTGTAATCGTTTTGTAATCATTTGCAAACCATCCAGATCAGTATATTTTTTGACCCAAATAGGCATGGTCACTTACTTGTCTTTTGGGGGAAAACGACGCTGTAGGCTATACTCTTGACAGGAAGTAGATTAAAAATAAAATGCTGTTGCTACACCAAGCACCTAATTCTTGATCTGATGTATTTGACAAGTTCTTAAAATAGATACCTGTTAATTAAGGAATGCAAACATTTGGCAAATTCTCGAATGTTCAATATTGAATTAACAATAAAGCCTTGAGGAATACGTTAATTGCGAGCAAAGGTCATCGTGGATGGACCTATTCATTCCCGAGAATCTCAAAGCACAGTATGGCACAAAGTCATCACAGAATAAAATGCATTCAGTTGACCTTTGATCTGATGTGTTTTTATCGATATTTGTGTTAAGGAATGCGATCAATTGGAAATTCCCAACTGCTCGACGGTCAACGGTCAATAAATCCACGAGGATTACGTGGGCACTGCCTATTGTTACCATTGTTGACCTTTTTCATTGGCGAGAATCAAGATGTCATGGTCACGTGACGTCATGCCGCATTTTCAAATCGCCCATTAGTTGAAACCAGCAGATGTTACGAACATGTCGAGTTATGTGTTACGCTCTCACAAAGTGTCCGTTTTCTTCAAATTTCGGGAAAGTTTGTAATGTGCCATTTGACATGATACCACGAAAATTCCAGTACCATCTACGTTAAAAGAGCTCGAGTGAGTAAATGCTATTGGAAATTCCAATTTGTTTCAATTCGCAAAACTTTACATTTCAATTGTTTCAAATGGGGATTTTGCTATTTAGCAGTTTGGCAGTTTGGCTAATTTGCGAATGCCTGCCGATTTAAAAATTGGCTGATTTTTAAACGCTAGTTCATGCATGCGCGTGCTCACTTCTTACAAAATGGCCGCTATTTAGCACTTCCGGTAAATGGCTAAGACGTTTTAGCCTACAAAATGGCCGGAAAATGGCTACGGCTATTTAGCCATTCCTTGACACACCCTAATATTTACTTAAATAATCCTTTATCAAAATTGCTTAATGCTTAACCATTCAGTCTTCTATAATTTATCTATTATAAATTTAAAGGAAATGATGAATAGTTTTTTTTCAGTTGTTTAGTGCGCATGCGCAAAGACACTGCGCCCCTCTAGTGAATAAAAAATGCAATAATTAAAAATAGGCTACATTATTAGTGCTAATGTTTACTTAAATGGTCCTTTATCAAAATTGCTTAATGGTTAACCATTCAGTCTTCTATAATTTATCTATTATAAATTTAAAAGAAATGATTAATAGTTTTTTTTTCAGTTGTTTAGTGCGCATGCGCAAAGACACTGCGCCCCTCTAGTGACCAGAAATGCAATAATTAAAAATAAGCAAAATTTGGCGTAACTAAAAGCCGAATACAATTTTAGTTTTATTTCTAAGATTTACTTAAATGGCCCTTTATCGAAATTGCTTAATGTTTAACCATTTAATCTTGTATAACTTAATGGTCTATTATAAATGTAAAAGAAATGATTCTTTTTCAGTTTTTTAGTGCGCATGCCCCGAGACACAGCTCCCCTAGTGACGTAAAAATGCAAAACTTAAAAACTGGGAAAAATTTGGCGGTACTGAAAACCGAGTACACTTTAGGCGAAAAACCGAGTGCGCATGCGCAAAAGACATTGCGCCACCAAGTGGCTAAATAATGAAACACTTAAAAATGGGCAAAATATGGCCAATGGATGGCGCCACTAAAAACTGAGGACTATTAATATTTATCGTATACATATTCTAGTCGTCATTATATCGGAAAAAGAAATAATTTAACCTCTGGTATAATTACTAGTTCAGTTAGTATTCATTAATAAATTCTTCGATTATTAAATCGAGTAAGATATCCTAAAGAATGGGAATTCATAGAAATAAAATTAAAAACATTTCAATCATTATCTATCTATTTGCGGAAACGTATTCTCGTACTTCCTTTTGAAAACTGATGATCATTACTGCTTAAGTTTTATAAGTAAACAGAAAAGAAATAATTAGACTTAATTTATCGGAATTATGTAATTATAGACTCGATATTTCCTGCGTTTTACCGCACAATAATTCTATAAATAGTTTATTAAATGCGGCTTCTAAGCTCACTGAAATCGATTAGTATAAATATATCACTATTACGTTACTTAATTAAAAGTTTACCCTCATTAAAAAACTTAAGTTAAGGTAACTTAACTTTGATTTTTGTACTTAAGACGTCCAGTGTTATTAAGATAATAATACATGTAATAAAGTTAATTACAGCGAAACCTTTTTAGAGTGACCACCAAAAAATGTGCGATGTTGGTCACTGTACACAGGTGGTCACTTTACAAAGAATGCAAAAATTAAATTAAAATAATGAACATGTACACTGCACTTATACATGTAGACTGTAATACACGTAGTAAAAAACCACAAAACCAAAAAGGTACATGTACAGATCTAATCGAATCATCATGTCCAAGGGTTAAAGCAAGCTGTTAACAGGTCACTTTTTAAGGTACATTTGCAATGTAAAAATTGCAAAAATGACAATACACACTGGTCACTGTACACAATATAGAGGTGGTCACTGGTCGCTATCCAGAGAATTTTTATGAAGGAAATGTACACTAGCTCGAAAAACAATACACAAAAAAGTCGTCAACATAAACACATGGCCACCATTCAAAGGTGGTCACTTTTCCAGGTTTTACTGTACCCTAATTTGGAAAATAGGATTTGTTGCAACAGTACGCTATAGGTGACGCCACCTTTAAGAATCTCCTCCAGAAATCCTGTCTGGAATCTCCAAGAACCCTTAAAAGATCCTTCAATAGGAACCACCTACAAATTTGATGCCCTAACCTTTGTGCTAGTTGCCGAGATGAATGTCAATCACATCTCCAAATATGTCGCAAATTTTAGAAAACAATTTAGAAAACTTAAGCAAAGCTGCATTAGGGGTCTCAACAATTTTGCCACAACATGCCAACAGCTGGGTAACGCTAAAGATCATATAAAAGCGAATTTAAAAGTATTTTGATGAACTGAAGTACTTTTTGTTTACCAAATTGCATATCGGATACATGTACCTACAAGGGTAAACATTTGAATTTGGGACATCGTTTTAAAAATGAGTAAATTTATCAAATTTATTGTCCTTCATGAAGATTAATTCATCGCAGTCAACAACATCCTGTCCAATTTCACAAGAACTGTAACTAGGCATGAATGTAAATAATTCAGACGTTTAGTTTCAACGTCAGTTTAGGAGCATTTTATTATGTTTACCAAACAAAAATCGAGAAACCTTTCCCAGAACAGTAACAATCGAAACGGATTACATAATTTCAGGAAAAGCAAATTCTGCGATGTTTACTCCAGAGTGGATTCAGAAGTATCTTTAAACATCAGTAGAACAGATATTTCATTATAATCTGACAAATTTCATGACATGAAACCGTGGGCATACAACATTTCCGCAAAATTTGAAATTCAATTGTATGTCAAGAAGACGTATTGGAACTGCGCAACAACCAAACGGAGATATCAAAATCCGTGCATCTGCCAAACTAATATTTGCGTACAGGAAGGAAAGAAAATAAAATGATAAATCTCTACGTCAAAGAAAGATGGTGAAAAATTTCAAGGATGAAAATGATGGTGGGCGAGGTCAAAGTTGAAAACGTGGGTGGCATTCCAAAGCAGAATTTTAAGATTAAAACTTATCGGACATTCAACCAGGCTGTTAATAGCTTATCGCTACGGCATGTCGCAGTAAGTTGTACCAATTTCCGATTTGTTTAATCAATCGTTTAATCTGGTCCGACCTCTTATCTGCTTTTCGCAGATTAAGGCCGTCACACATGCGAAAAAAAATTATATCCGGAAATAAATTGGGAAAAGTTATATCCGGAAATAAATTGCGAGAAAGTTATTTCAACTAAAACAATTTTTCCTTGCTACTCATTTGGAGCAATATTTCCAGAATATATCCCCGCAGTACATGACAGCACTGTTTCAAAGGGAAATGTGGGTAGACTTAACTTGACAGCACTGCCTTTATTCCATCCTTTGACGAATGTCTTCTGATTGGCCATGCCACAGAAAGAAACGTTTGGACGTGACTGTAAAACCTATATGACGCTAAGTTTCTTTCCAGAAATAAGTTGCTCAGAAAGTCAGAATAGGATCAATTTCTAATCAGGAAACACATGTACATGTATATCTGGACATTTATTTACAAAGGAATTCTCTTTGCCGACATACGGGGAACTATCAAGCAATAACATATCATGATATCTGGAAACAAGTTTCGTGATATAAATCGCCTCGTGTGTGACGGCCTTTACACAAACTGGCTTTCGTGCAAAGCACTACAGGGGCAAATCTTACCCGTGCAGATTGACATTTCAAGATTCTGGGGCATTTTCATTGGACTAGGAAAGTGTAGGTGGGGGGTAAACACGTGCTCCTCGCCAGCGAGAGCACCCTCATCACCCTAGGGTGGACAACAAAATGCGGGGGCAAAAAAAAAGCGAACCTCTCGGTGACTTGTGGGTCAGTGACACGTGCATCCCCTCGCAGGGCCAGAGAAGAGAAGCACACACCCTTCAAACCGCTATAGGGGTAGCGGATTGCCCTTGAACGGATTTTCGGCATAAAATAGCAGCTGAACAAATTCTTAAACAAAAGAGCAAATAAAAAAATAAAGCTTGTTATTGCGACCCAGTCGGGGGAAAGGCAATGTTGCTCCACACACGTGCATTTCGATAAACACTTGCTAGGATGGAAGCGGGTGCCAGGGGGCGCTCTGTGTAGAACCAGATTAACCCATATGCTATTTATAGTTGATACAGTATTAATAAAATGATGCATTTGTGGAACGACATTAATACTACGAAACACAGGGTGGGTGTAATAATGATCTGAGAACGTAATTTTAAATGAAGTTGGGACAGTCTTTACAACTGAGGTACTCAAACATATGCTTTACAAATGGCATTTTTGGCAGTCGCGTGAAGCCACGTCAACAAAAGGAATGCATTAATTGGGTTTGTAACAAATTTAATGCTGCATCAGTGCATGTTCAAGAAGTCTGAACACGAAGAACAGCCCGTGTTTCACTGGTTAGATAAGGAGATAAACTCACTTTCTTAATTTAGAAAAAAATGTGAAACACTTTGGCAATCCTTTGTCACGAGTGGATTCTTAGTGACAGATTCTTTTGCTCTGAAAAGTTCGAGTAGAAGAATACCGGCACGTTCATTTGAGTTTTGTTAATTAACACTAACGTTACTAATTCGACAAACTGTTTTTAAAAACAAACGCCATGGGTCAACTCAGAACACTTTTTTTGGTTTCATCTAACTGAACCAAATTCTTCTTCTAGCTTCATCTAATTGAACCAAATTCTTCTAGTTTCATCTAATTGAAAACAATTCTTCTAATCAATAGTATTAACCCTGTAAAATTGAACAATTAATGCCACCCATACCTTCTAACTTAAAAAAAAACAAAAAACTTGAATACATTATTTGCTCTTAGAGATGCAAATAACAAGAACAGGCCGTGCTTAATGGGATGCCTCTTATTCTGAGAAATACATGTACAAGCAACAAGAATAGAAAGCCGCTTAATTTGATGAAACTCTACTTACAAGAACATTACAGTACAATTTTTTTTTGTTTTTTTATAAATTTTAAAGATATGTAAACACAGTAAAGCCTGGAAAAGTGACCACCTTTGAACGGTGACCACCAATTTATGTTGACCACTTAATGTTTTGTTTTTTCTAGTGTTAATTTCCTTCATAATAATTTTCTGTATATAGTGACACTTGTCTAATGTGTACAGTGACCTGTGTGTGTTGAATTTTTTTTTGCAATTTTTACATTGCCAATGTACCTTATAAAGTGACCAGATAACGGATGAGTCCCCTTACATCCTGCTTTAACCCCCAGTGGTTTTCAAATAATTCAGCCAATCATGTTATTCAACTTGATAATTTTTTTCTTAAATAAAATAACAAATGTGTAACAAGGCAATAAATAAACTGTATGTAATGCACATGAACATGATGATTCTGTACTTTTTTTGGTTTTGTGGTTTTTTACAACATGTATTACAGTCTACATGTACAAATACAGTGTACATGTTCATTTGATTCAGGCATTCTTTGTATAGTGACCACCCGTGTACACTGTACAGTGACCAACATTGCATTTTTTTTTGGTGGTCACTCTTGACTGGTTTTACTGTACATACATACAGTACGATTAAAAATACATGTATTTTTAAACACACACAGTGCAAATTATTTTGATAAGGTCAATGTTTAGCGTGTTACATTCATCGTTTATTTCGACCAAAATCGCTGGAACAAACGTGATCGATTTAAGCGGCTTTTGCTGTACTAGGCTTCCTTTTATAGTTTGTCCGTGGACAATTTACATCCCGTTTAGGGGGAAAAGAGTCCAAAGACTCATTGGCAACCCTGCATCATCAGCCAATTTTCCACCGTTCAACACCAACTAAACTATGAAATAATGAAATCGTTGATGACACAGATCGCTCGGAAGCCGTGCTAATTTTCGTTAATATCGATCGCAGCTGGCTCGTAGCATGCTAATCGCCAGTTTATTGCCACATGCCTACACAGCTGCTGGTGACAAACAGGAAGATGACGTCACCGATCCCATCTTGGTTTGACCTCAGTATCTAAACGCACTGTTTTTAAGTGGAAACGCATTGTCTATATTTACGGCATTAAGCCTCGCTCTTGCAGCATTACGCCTCCTAATGAACTTGCACGAGGTCAAGGCCACCAGTTTTTACTCAATCCTGCAGCAGTTGCGGCTAGGGATGTTTTAATTAAGTTAAATGGCTTCCTCTCAGTTAAAAAGCGCCTTCGAGGTCAATAAAGTAAATCAAAAGCTTGACCTTTTTAAAAGCGAGGCTGGATTTAATTGCTGCTTTGTACGCGCCCACAATCCGACGTTGTTCAAAAAAAAAAAAAAAAGGCAAGTTTTTATTTGAAGATTTCAAAATCGTATACGAACTGAAACTCCTTTGATTGAGCTCAAGTAATCATTGGATGACCTCCAATAATCGCGTAGGAAAGTGAGGTGACGTCATAAGGGAATGTTTAGACAACACTATAGCGACCCGAAAGCTATATTTAAGCAATTTTTTTTTCAGAAAATGAAAACATGTATCTGAACTGTTAACTTCTTTGATCGGTCTTAATCAAGCTTCGGATGATCTCCAAAAATCGCCTTGAAAAGGAGTGACGTCACGAGAGATTGTTTGGGTAACACCTTAATGACCTAACAGCTATATTACTCATAGTAATTTTATAGCTATAGAAAATTAAAATCTCTGAACTGTAACTTCTTTGATCGTGCTTAAAATAAGCATGGGATGACCTCCGAGAATCGTATTGAAAAGTAAAGTGGCGTCACACGACATTGAGTAACACCCTAGCAACTAAAGTGTTTAATACAATAGCATTTAAAGTGTTTAATACCCTAGCATTTAAAGTGTTATAGTAGCATGATTTACAGGTAGGAATTACGTGGAAAAAGTGTCACATCACGTAATACTATATTTGTATATACATGTACATGTATTATTTTAATAAATTCAGAACAGGAGAGGTAATGTTACCGTATATTGAACAGCCCTCTTACATGTAGGTACATATTAGGGTGAAGCTCAGAATCTTCAAGATGATTTGATCAATTTACCTTCTTGAACTGTAATCATGAAGAAAACGAGTATAATACACTAATAAACGTGCTAAAACTTCTGTTTAACATGTTTTCAACGTATACACTACTATACAGTAAGTTGCACATCAAAAACATGGTAGCATGAGTCAAAAAAAAATTAGAATGTGTTCTATGGATGTCTTAAAACGATTTTGTGGATTGATAGGTAGGATGATTTACAGGGTTCCCCAGAAAATTTCATTTTATACTTCCCTGACTTTTCCAGGATTAAAAAATGTCCTTGACCAATGGCAATGTCAAAATTGACATATGCAAATGTTATCCACAATTTTCTAAAATCAACGCAGGACAAATTATTTCTTAAAACTTTCAAAATTAATGAAATTAAACATAGAAAAATAAAATAAAAAAATAAAAAAATTAGTATGAAAAGATGTTGAAAATTTGAAAATTTTGACAATTTATAATCGGAAACAGTTAAAATTTATACTCTGAAAACGTGGAAAATTTTTCAAATTTGTCCTGTGGAACTGGTGAAAATTTTGCAAAGTTATTCTCGGAATAGGTGAAAAACGTTGCAAATTTGTCCTCGGAAACTAGAAAAATTGTAAAATTTGTACTGAGAAAATTTAAAATTTCGTGACTGGGAACTGATCTAACCAAGTAGAAGCATTAATTTTGGAGCGTGACAATTAACATTACTATGTTGAATTTCCCTGACGTTTTCCAAATATGTCATTCTTCCCTGACATTTCCAGGTTATCAAGGTCTGGAGGTATCCTAATTTACGTGGCTTAAAATGTAGTTCTGTCAGAAGATATTTAAACTTTTGCGACAGATTTTACACCTTGGTCAGTAACAAAAAAAAAGTTTGTAACCAAACGTTTACTTTTAAGAGCTGTATAACCTCCAAATGTCAAGACACCTTTTTCATGTCTTTTTTGAAAAGTTCAAAATGTAAAGGTGTCACAACCGTAATTGCTGCCTTTGATGGCCTTACACATTGTTGTGCAAACGAGGACTATATAAAAGCTTGTTTTAAATGATTTGCACCTTCAACTGTCAAGAAGGTTTGTGATTTAATCCTTTTTTACAACTTCATGCGGTGAGTACAGTACTTACATGCCCACATAAATTCACTAACGTTGAAATAACTAACACTCATGGGAACAAGTTTTTGTTGTACTAACCAAATAATTGCTTTCGCGACGTTTCAATAACATACTGCATACCAGAAATCCACAAAATCGTTTTAAGACATCCATAGAACACATTCTAAATTTTTTGTTTAGACTCATGCTACCATGTTTTTGATGTGCAACTTACCGTATACGTTGAAAACATGTTAAACAGAAGTTTTAGCACGTTTATTAGTGTTTTATAATCGTTTTCTTCATGATTACAGTTAAAGAAGCTAAATTGATCAGATCATCTTGAAGATTCTGAGCTTCACCCTAACATGTACCTACATGTGAGAGGGCTGTTCAATATACGGTAACATTACCTCTCCTGTTCTGAATTGATTAAAATAATACATGTACATGCAAATATAGCATTACGGTCATGTGACAGACTTTTTCCACATAATTCCTAAATCTGCCCAACATTGGTCCCCCAGGGCATCCTGAACTTCAGGATGTCCTTGGCAGGCCAATTCATGGCTTATTCTGAAAGTCTGTCCTGCCATTATCAAAGACAGCTCTACAATTCCAGACTTGTTTCTGTGACAAGACAATATACCTCAACCATTTGGCGATGAGATCATAAGTTTCAGCCAATGATGTACCTTTCAGACTTGTAATCACTGAAATCTGAACACATTACTCGGCTCTATGGGTAAGAGCACAGTGATACTTTTTAATTAAGAATGTTAATTACCGTACCACCAGCGGGCTAACATGTCCTAATGCGTTTTAAATGAGGACCTGTTAGCTCGCTGGTTGGCGCTGGTGGTAATGTAATTAACATTCTTAATTAAAAAGTATCACTGTGCTCTTACCCAATGTTTGACCTTGTTTCCGCCAGTCCTGACATTTTCACCCGATGGCTGGGACAGTTGACTGTCATGAGAGGCAATTAGTCAGTACTGAATCTTGATTATCTAGTGTTAGTGAAAGAAAGTAAGGGTCTACCTGCTTAGATTAAGCAGGAAATTTGAATGTCATAAGAAAAACATTACACACGTGAGAGAACTTGTTACTTGACTTAATGATCAGCCCTCGTCTGTGTGTATATGTATGTATATATATATGCATGCATTAATGGGCAATGATTTTTAACCAATGCTTGCAACATGTTTACTGTAAAGGATGTTGTTGTCATGGGATAACTGTAAGGCAGCCTATTTTAAGAAACGAATATATTTCCTAAAATATGTGTTAATTATTATTATTATTACAACAATTAAAGCGAAAGCTATATACTAGCAAAGGAAATGTGAGTGAAAGTTTCAATCAATAAACCTACTTACTTTATGATCAACTCGTATAAGAATTACATATCCTTATGGCCTGCCTAATGATCATATTCCGATACTGTAACTAGAGCTCTTAACAGTAACCTGACTGCAGCGCCACCTGCAGGCACGAGCAAGCAGTACGACGTTCCATTATAACAATGAACGGAAATAGCGAACGAAATCTATTTAGCAGACAATAGGACGTAAAAATCTAAGCTTACGAAAAACATAGCGAAATGTTTTCGCTTCCTGATGCGTTTCGTCGTTAATGGAGCGTAAATTGCCACCAAAACAAACACTAGTTGATTCAAGATGCCGTTGTTATTAAGATGGTTGGGGTCAAGCGAAGCGCCGGCGCGAGCCTGATTATAAATCAACTAAAATCCAACGGTTAATAACTCATCCGGGTCACCGTTAATTAAAATATTAAACAGAGGCGCATGGCGCTCATTTTGGTCTGCTTATTTCGCTTATGGAGTGCAATCTACCGAAATTACGACCTTAATTAGCTTACCTTAAAGGAAAACAGAACGCCGTGTCTTTACGCGTCACCATCTTGAATCAACAACAACAACGCCACCTGCCGCCC
The DNA here is from genome assembly GCA_034698745.1 of Megaphyllum sjaelandicum. Taxonomy (NCBI): domain Eukaryota; kingdom Metazoa; phylum Arthropoda; class Diplopoda; order Julida; family Julidae; genus Megaphyllum; species Megaphyllum sjaelandicum. Next base: position 13,066 of record JAQGBX010005525.1, read on the forward strand.
ACGCGCCCAATTACCACGGCATGGGGTCGAGGTTAATAATGGCTATATATACGCAATGGTTCAAATGTCAAAATTAATAACTTTGATTTCAATAATTTAAATATTAAAAGCAATGTCAAAACTTAAAACTGAGTCAGTTTCGTGCAAAAGTGAAATTCTGTCGATTGGCGTTTTTAAGAAATATGTGCTACAAATCAGTTTTACTACATATTGCGCATATACTGTAATATCTATCTAAATATATCTTGTATATTTATACCTATCTACATGTATATACATGTTACATGTAAAGTATATTATATGGAAGAGCTGTATGTTTAGGGCCTTGTGGTTGGATTGAAAGATGCTTGCCTGGTTTCGGGGCCGCGCATATACGGAGCCCCGCAGCGGAACATCATTTTTTTTCTCTACTGGCGAATTCGGCTCACCGAAAAAGTGTACACCCACGTGCACCGGGTGCATGTTTCTGCACCCGTTCCACTCGGCTC